>VIAB01000276.1:206787-230567 GCA_009801035.1 Oophaga pumilio
GTATCTTTATGTTTGAATCATGATATGTGGGAAAAGATTGAAAAATTCCAGGGAGCCGAATAGTTTCGCAAGGCACTGTATTTTTGGCAGTCCCTTGGTGAATGAATAGAGCAATGGTGCCTATATTCTGGTAAGCCTTGAAATGAACCTTTATCAATTGGCAAGTTCTTTAGATTGGTGATAAATATTAATGTTGGAAATAACCCTTTATGCAATCATGCTACTTCCATACACAAGTTGCTTTGTATTTAAAAAAATATATATCTCAACTTCAATGAAGATTATACATTTTTATTAGGAGCAGCAATTATATAAGAGAGTTTAAAAGTTTTAAAAGTATCCTAAGCATCCTATGAAAATATATGCTACCAAATAATCTTATATAATACCCTGTATGATAAACGTAATTTAATTCATGTTTTAAAATCCCGTTCAAAACGAATAGACATGATGGCCAAATGGAAAAATGTCCAAAGAAAATTAATTAGTACTACGCAATAGGATTACAGGGTCAAAGCATTTACATTCCAAAAGCAATTAGAGAAAAGAAATTCATATTGATCCAATCATAAGTGCATTATTACACACATTTGTGGCTTTTCGTTAATTGCAACCTTGATTTTGTTAGAGGTTAGATTCTAATTTGAAAATTGACATTTCATGTCATTGATTTTGTTCTGGCCTCTTGTTTACAAAAGGAGAGAACATTTAGAAAACCACAGCATGAGAGTGAATTACTATATGTGTGATGTTTTTTTCTGATTATCTGAGGGCAGCACATGGCACAAAACAGCTAGATGGCAACTCCTGGATGCTAGCAAATATATTCTACAATTTAATCACCAGGTTTGTCTGCAAGAAATCCATGGCTGCTAGGCTAACTTACTTCAGGAAGTATGTTAACAACACTACCATAATTTAAGACTTAATTGACATATTATTCCTGTTATAATAAAAAAATGGCACCTACAAAATTTATCTTTAGAAGTCAGTAACGAGAACTTCGTGATTTACATTTCTTTTTCCTCAATCATTATCTTATTCCATAGATGAATATTAACTTTTACTCGCATTTAGAACAAGCATACATTACTTTTTATCATCTGTTTTCCTAAGGAGAATAGATGACACACGTTTTTGTAGTTTTAGTCTACGTACTCTGAGCTTTTTGAAGTGCAACTCCTAGGGAGTCCTTAAAAAGGTCAACCAGTCTACGTCAACTCTTGTGAAGCTCTGAGACTGCATCTCTTAATGACTAACGAGTCTTTTGTGTGTAATAGACAATGTGACTCTTCACGGATGCATATAAAAAATCTATACTCAAGCAATATTACCAAATAGTATAAAAATACTTCTTTACTTACTAACGTTAGGAGGATAAAACATACTTGTCAAGGAGAAGGCAGTCAGATAAGAGAAAATAGTGCAGCCTATATCATAATTGATCCATATGTATTTATTATATATCATTCATATCGTTTAGGTTAATTGATTTGGAATCTTATATCAACTTAGTGATTTCTAAAGAGTTAATATGCTACATTCTCATGAATAATAGTTTTGATCAGAAAATACCTTCTCGATGGGAATTAAAGAGAAGTTCATGTTAAATGAATCTTCAAAGAACTTGAGATCAATCGGCATTCATTCAGGAGTATCCACTTCAAACTGTGGATAAAACTAGATACTTTAACAGTTTTAAGGCATTAGATCGAATTGTTTGTTTTATTTTCATCGCCTCTGAAGTCTCTTCTAAACTTACTTCCTAAGCTCCTGGAGAAAACGTTCTTTCAGTGTAAATTTCCAGTATGAAAAGCAGATAAAATCAGAGATTTCATGGAAATCTCTTGAATTCCATATACTTTAAATTTTTCCCTAAGTCTTCATTTAAATGTTCACTTGGCTCAATCATGAATGCAAGTGTTCTCAAAAAGGTAAATGGTTTTTGGACACAGTTAGGCACCTCTGTGTTTATTCATTTTGAGAAGAAATGATTACGCGTATTGAAATTCAGCACACTTGACAGTTCTTTCCTCTTTGGTATCTTCCAAACAAATACACATTAGATGGTTTAGACAGACCCACCATAATTGTCAGGTTCGGTAGACTTTAATTTCACCCCTTCCTGACACTGAACATACTGGTATGTCCAATGTCGGATCCCTGTCCTTGGTGAAGTTTTTTCGCTATTTGAATAATAAAATACCATTTTTTTATTGCTATAATCATTCTGACCATGGAGAACAATGTCGATAAGTCAATTTTTCCATATAGTCAATAATGCAAAAACAAAACCCAAAATACAACTGAGTAATTACTTTTTTGGAATTTGAAAGGATTTGACTTTTTTTAATTTTTTTCCAATACATTAAATAGTAAAATGGTGCCATCAATACTACAACTCATGGCATAAAGAACTAGCTCTCATATCAATATATACATAGAAAACAAAAAAGTTATTACTCTTGGAGGAAGAGGGGAAAGAAATAATAGTGCAAAAATGAAAAATCACCATAACATGTAAAATGAATCTAGTAAAGTTATAGGTACATTTTGAATAATTTAGACATCCTATACTATTTTTTATATGTCTGCCCTGTTATCATTATGTTTTGATTTACTGAATAGTGTAGACTTTTAACTTATGTAACCCTTTACGTATATTCTCCTATATTATTGGTAAATGATCTAACTATGTAACTAGTCATACAAAAATTTATGTGAGTGAAATTGAATTCTGCTCAAATTTTCCAAATTTCTACATTCACCGAAATGAATTTTTCAAATTTTCAATTGCATGAATTCAGTCAAATGGCAGGTTTCTGCTGCCATTTTGGAAAACTTTAATCACCATCAAAAAGTTATAAATAAAAAAAATCATTTTCTCGCCTTATCACTCACCTCCCTGGCCCCTCTAGTCCTCACTTTCCCTTGTTCGGTACTCATCGTATCCTCTTATCACTTCAGTGAGGGCTGGGTCCCTGGGCTTCTTAGCACTAGGCCAGGACTTCCAGATGAGGACCGGGATGGATCTCTACATGAGCTTTTAATGTCACAATGTTATGACAAATGAATATGCGTCTTTCCATAAAAGTTGATAACTCAATATTGGATGATCAACTGGCAAGAAGAAGGTAATCATGAATGTGATGAATTATATCTAGAGATTGGCAAATCCAAACAGTAAAGTTCGGCATCGGTACCGAACACCTACTGTTCTCGTATGGACACCGAACACAGACTTCACCAGGAAGTCCCTGATACTGTTCAGGTTCGGCCCATGACAGCGTGTCACTGACTGCCTCTGATCGGAGGTAAAATCATTACCACTGGTAACACAGCTGTAGCTTCACAGCGTGAGACCACAGCTGAGATAGAAAGTAAAAAGTTTACCTCCAGTCACTGGCGTCAGCTAACGGGACTACTACTTCCATCTGCCTATGCTTGCTGCCGCTAATATTTATCAGCTGACATCTGTGATCTAAACAAGTAGAAAAAAAAGAAAATACCGGCATGCGTGCCCGTGTATTTTTGATAACCAGACAGGCAAAACTGACAGCTGTGGGCTGAAACCCTCAGCTGTCAGGGTTAGCAAGGCTAGTTATTAAGAATAAAGTGGTCTCACGCTGTTTTTTAAAATTATTTAAATAAATCATTTATAAATATGGCATGAGGTCCCACTCATTTTTGACAACCAGCCAAGCTAAAGCAAACAGCTTGGAGCTGGTATTCTCAGGCTGGGAAGGGGACATGGATATTTGCCCCCAGCCAAAAAATAGCAGACCGCATCTGCACAGAAAGTGCACATCTGTTAGATGCGCCAATTCTGGCACTTTGGCTAGCTCTTAACACTTTCCCTGTGTCAGTGGCAAGTGGGGTTCATATTTGAGGGGTTGATGGCACCTTTGTATTGTCCGGTGACATCAAGCCAATGGCTTATTAATGGAGAGGCATTTATAAGACACCTATCCATTACTAATCCTATAGTTGTATTGTAAATAAGCACACAGTCAGAATAAAGACTTTTATTTGAAATAAAAAAACACACTTTTACTTTTTTATTGAAAAATAACAAACACAGTTATACTCACCAAACGCTAACTTTGTTGAAGCCCTTGTCTCCTGCAATAAAACAAAAATAAAAACAACTATATCCCTCATATGTCCATCGTTCTATCCTATGCCATAATCCATGTCTGGGGATAAACGGTTTTCAACCTGGATGGTCTCACGGTGCAGCGCTGAGCTCAGGGAGTTCACCTGGAGAAATGAGAAATTTCTCTCTATGAACTGTGGTGTACTCACAGCAGCACTGTGCTACTTTTTCTCACTGTAGCTAGCAGTGATCTCACCGAGGTTACCGCAGTTCATGGGCCCAGCTGCAAATGCAGCCTTAGTGACTAGAGGAAACCTCAATGACATCACCTATAGTCACTGACGCTGAGCTCGCAGCAGCTCATTCCTCAGTGGTTCTAAGCTTGGACAGTTGCCTTAAGCACCGTCCAGGTTGAAAACTGTTTATCCTCAAACATAGATTACAGCATGGGACAGAACGATGGACAGGTGATGGATATGGTTGTTTTTTATTTTTGTTTTTTTACAGGAGACTAGTGTTATGGGCATTAGATGAGTATAACTGTGTTTTGTTATTTTTAAATAAAAAAGTAAGCATGTGTTTTTTTATTTCAAATAAAACATTTTATTCAGACTGTATTAATTGCCTCTCCATTACTAAGCCGTGGGCTTGATGTCAGCGGACAATACAAAGGTGACATCAACCACACTTGCCACTGCCCAAGGGCAAGTGGCAAGAGCCGGGCAAAGTGTCAGAATTGGTGCATCTAATCGATGCACTTTTTCTTGGCAGCTGTTGGCTACTCCTTTTAGGCTTGGGGGTGATATCCATTGCCCCTTAAAGACTAAGAATACTAGCCCCCAGCTGTCTGCTTTAGTTTAACTGGTTGTCAAAAATGGGAGTAACCCCATGCCGGTTTTTAAATTATTTAAATAATTAAAAAAGAAACTTCGTGGGGAACCCTCTCTTCTTGATAACCAACTTTGCTAAAGCTGATAGCTGAGTGTTGCAGCCCACAGCTGTCTATTTTGCCTAACTGGTTATCAAAAATATAGGGGAACCTAGGCCATTTTTTTAAATTGTTTATTTAGAGCACAGGCGACGGCTGATGAATACTCCCATCTGCTGCACCTGCTCACAATTTTATTAGGGGCAGCAGGTGTAGGCTGATAGGTGTAGTAATCCCATCTTCCAACACCAGAGGAGATAAACAATGGCAAACACTGGACGTTCAGGCCTCTCATTCAAGTGATTAGGGTCCGGGTTTGGGTACTGTTCTGGTACCCGAAACTGAACTTTTTTAACCGTTTGTCTGAAATCACCAACCTGAACATTCAGGGGTCCACCCATCTCTAACTATATCTTACCACAATTGAATTCAAAGAATCTCATAGTTAATTCTAACTGCTTACTTAGGAGCGTATTAGTTATAGAGTGATACTAGATACTGATGATATATTAATTTGAACTCCAGTAAAATGCTTCAATAGTTAATAGACAAAACATACCTTTGTCTTTGGAACATAGCTTACCTACTCTGTTGACTCAATTGACACACTGGAATTACATAAATTTTAAATTTTCAGTCATAAAAATCCAAAGTTACTCAATTTTGACTGTCCGAGTAATCACTTTCCTCGCATTTGGAAACGAAGACGGCCTGATTATTTTTCATTGTACATCTATTCCACAACTAATTTATGATTTAAATTGCCACAAGCCAATATACACCTTGTGATCCTCAAACATTTCCTTACTGATTAAAAAAGAAAGTAATTGTGCCAGTTTATGTAATTCTTGACATTAGTTACCTTTCATATTTAGTTGCTGAAAATAAGATATGCTAACAACAGGAAAACAATAAAGTGATTCTCCCTTGGCCGTAACGAGTACGACCTTGTCCAGAAGGATGAGTTCAGTGAGTCAACAGCCCTCGGCTGGATGTATATTGTGTTTAATGATGCATGCTGATTTATTCACCAAGAGAGTCTGCTAACGGCATCAGCTTGATTCAGCAGACAGCCAACACAAGAGGGCTTTTTTGTGTAATAGAAGTGAAAAATGTGCATTAGCATTGACAGATATAAAACTGATAGGAGATGTATAAGTGTAATGAAGAGGTGATTTTATGAAGTCTTGAGCCTGTAATGCGGTGACACATAAGCTCTCCTTATCTCCGCTTCGCATGAATATGATACTTTACTAGAGTGTGGTAAGGAGAAGGGCCTGCTATCTCTCCTAGAATTTCAATGGTTTCTGATTACTATTTCAGATGATATAAATACATTTTTCTGAAACTCTCATCTCCATAGAGAACATAATCGTGTCAGCAATAAATGATGTAGCTTAGAGATAGCCTTGTCAGCTTAATTGATCTTGAGTCATTGCCTCCCTTGTCAGAACTGTCTGTCTACTTACCCATAATCCACATCACTATGATAGGCTGTCAGGAATATGGGACCTCTTCCAGCCTCGCCTACATCCAATAACATTATAAAATTGAAACTGACACTTCCATTGGCATTAATTTCCATAAGAGATTGGAGCCAGAGGCCAAGTGTTTTGGTTGTATAGCGGTTGTATTTTTCAAGCAGTTCTAAACTTAATCCCTGTCAAATATTTAGCAGATTAGAATTCAATGACTACCTGCATCTTTACTCACTATGTTACTTTGTTTTATTATGCATGTACCATAATTAGGATGCAAAATAAAGGCTATTTATAGAGAAGCATGCTGACTGATACTGTGCATCTTACTGTAACTTGTCTCTGTACTCGGTAATGTACTGTAATACAGATATAGACATTTTACCCATCAAAAGCCAGAAGTTAATAACTTCTGAAACATGGAAACTCACAGGAAAAAGTATATGCACCAATCTTAGGGATCACCACAAATCAGTATAATACAAAAAATTTGTTTATTTTAATTAAGCAAACACCACAAACAAGCACTTAGTTAAAAGCTATTAAAAAATCTAGTCTAAAGCAGACATAAGACAAGAAATGGATCATGGTAATGTAAAGTATAATACTATTAATCCCATATACCCAGATAATAAGTGTGCTTAAAGAAATATAAAAATGTATATAAATGCTTTCTGACTACTAAAGGCCCTGTTTTTACACACATCAATTATCAACTGTATGCATGCTATTTACATATATAGCTACATCATAAATACTAAGTGTCAATATACTTGAAGCATACCACAGAGAATGTTATTTTGCAATGATGCTAGAAGGCTATACTTCCACTAAGAAAGGGGCACACAAGTAATACAACCAGATTTGGTTCAAGTCAGAGCTATTAAGCATGTTACCAACAAGGAGGCCATGGAGGCATGGACAAATTTCTCCTACCCCGATGGTAACACAAAATAGCCCCCAGGTAGATGCACACACCGGGTCACATGGGATCTAGGACGTGTATCGACACAAAAATGTGTCTTCCTCAAGGTCAGTCTTCTGAAACATCTTTTCTTTAAGTAGTCAAGATATTAAAACTGCAATACCCTTGAAAACTGAACTGTAAAAATGTATGCCCCAGCTGCATAGCTAAGCACCGCTACCTGGTTCTTGGTATTGATTTAAAAGGAATGTATCAATAGTAACTGACTTGTTATTTAAATCAAGTTCTAATTGTTTCATTTATTTGATTTCTCCTTTTATACGTTTTATTTTCTATATTGCTATAATTGTTTACAAAATATCAAAAATCCTACCATTTACCAACCTCATACTTCCTGTTCTGTACAGAAGACTTATGGTCATTGTAGGTAATTACAATCACAGGTATCACCTCTAAATACAGGAGATAACAAGGGATCCACTATTCACAATAGGTAATATCTAGGGATGAGCAAATTAATTCATTTCAAAGTTGGCCACTATTTTGCATGATTCTTTTTATGGCTGTTAAAGAGGTTAAAAAGCAAACTTATAACCACCTTACCTCTCTCTTGTCCTGGTGCCACCGGTTGCCATTTGATACTCCACTGGCTCACTTATTCTGCTCCAAATTTCTCTTCCATATTCACTCTTTCGCCCTTCTTGTACTGCTTAGACTCTAGGTAATTTTGTTGCAGAGTAATGTGGAAAGATGTCACGTGAGGCCTAATGAACTCTGGAGTTGACAAAGTGTAAAAGAGACTGGCAATTAGAATAGTGCAAATTTATTTGAACATCCCATTCCATCAGCAGCATGAGGGATCTATGGTTGCTGGACAAGAGAGGGAGTATCACCTTGTACTTGTTAGTGTCTGCAGTTCTACTTTTGATTAGCCGGCCTAGTGCAGTGTGATATATGCTTCACGCTGCAATGATAACATTGAGCCAGGCCAGCTAATCAAAAAGGGGTGTAGACATTGGCAGGTAAGAGATAATACTCCCTCTCCAATCCTATGGCCACAAGCCACTTTGATGGCCAATGGAATGGGACGTGCAAATCTTTTTGAACCAACTCTACTGAATTTGGAAGATATGACTAGAGCTAGAAAGAGAAAGTGAGTCTGCCATTGGTCAAGTAGTGAGTTGCAAAGCTGGGACAAGTGAGTTTCTATAAACAATTTGAAATTCTTGAAAAAGTTTTTGAAAAATAAAGAGGTCACTTGACCTAATAATACGTTCAGACTTCTTTCTTTCAGCAGCTACATGAAAATAGCAATAACTGGCTCTGATTCACTGACCTCTACAATAGAGTTTTATAGACATTATTTGAACAGAGGTCATTTTAAAGGAAAGGGGCAAGGTGAAATGTCACATGAATAGAATTGATAGAATTATTTAACTTGATTTTGCCAGCTTTAGTGAATTATTCCAAAAAAAATTTTTTTCGCAGATCCAAGGTACTCCAGAAAAGACATGTATAATAGTGATGAGCGCAAATTCTCATTACTCAAGTTTGTCTAGGGTGCTCGGGTATGCTCCATGTTTCACGGATACTCGAGTGACATGTTCGAGCCCTTGCGACCGCATGTTTTGCAGCCGTTAGACATCCACAAAGTATTAGGGTATTGCATGATGAATATGGGCAATACCTGCATGTTTTGTAGCTGTCAAGCGGCTGCAAAATATGCAGCCGCAAGAACGTGTCACTGTGTATGCTTGTGATGCTCGGTGCATACCCGAGCACCCTAGGCAAACTAGAGTAACGAGCAATTGCGCACATCACTAATGTATAACAGTCTGAGGTCTCCTAGGACTGCTTCCAATTTCTTTCAAGCTCTTTAATGCAATCACAGTGTAAGTAATGTCATGTTTTTTTATTTTTTTATTTTTCTCCCTATTTCTAATAGTAGGATGTGACATCCTATTAATAAATAGATTCACATCAAAATGTTTGCTGCACTGCACTCCCTGCTTCGGCTTTTATACAGGCTATAATAAATTGTGCTATACTCATAGCTTCCAAATCCTCACTGGTTATAATGCTCTGTCATATAAATCTACTGATGTATATACCATCTTTTGACTTATCATTATTAGTGTTGAGCATTCCGATACTGCAAATATCGGGTATCGGCCGATATTTGCTGTATTGGAATTCCGATTCCGAGTTCCGATATTTCTGTCCCATAGACTTGCATTGGATTTCCGGTATCGGAATCGGGTATCGCCGATCCGATACTTTTTGATATAGGGAAGTATCGCTCAACTCTAATCATTATCTATTCTAAGTGCATACATTTCTTTCTATTATTATAAATGTACATGCTTTGTAGATTTGGTTAGTTTTTCTGTAATGGAATGCTGTAATAGACTTTTAGGAACGGTACAGTGTGATTCATCACATATCTGGATACAGAGATGGCTGGAACATTAATCTTTTATTTTTACTATAATTGAAACCTTTTTTTAAAATAAGTTTTATATCTTTGAATAGTAAAAAGATCATCAATGCAAATCTTTGCAAATTGTCTTTGCCACTAAAATCAAAGCATTTTGAACAAAGGAAAAGCACAGTGACATAGAGGCTACAGTAATAAATCTGAGTATAGGATCTTTTGATTACTTTTATTGAAAGTGAAATTTCAAGTCGTTATGCCAGAAGAGCAGTGGCCTGGGTCCAGCTTTACTTTGACCTCTCATAGCCCCTGAAATGATTCTTTGATGAAGTGGTGTTTGATGACATGAAATATCAGGCAGTTCTAGCCAAATTGGTAAGAAAAGTGTAGTTCCTGGCCAACTTAAAAGGACAATGCATTGTACATTCTGTACTGGAATAGTTATTGATAAAAATGAAACATATATTGTTACTATGACTATATTTTCTTTTGACATTAGCTTAGCAAAACATAATACTGTATTTTTAAGGTGTCTATACTAAAGTGCTGGCATAGAAAAATATGCACCTTTACATATTCAATCATTATTTTGTATTCCTTAGACACAATAAAAAATCAATATATTCAATGAGTTCTGTATATTTTATAACATGAATATTGTAATGCGTATCAGAGGACTTATTTTAGGGAAGGCCACATGCAAAGAACAATTTTCATCACATTATTATTGCAAGAATAATTTACAATAATTTTGTGCTGAACATGAACAGGGACAATAATTATTTTGTTGTACATATGAGTTCACGAGCTGAACATCTCCAGAAATTATTTAGCTGTAATGGATATTAGATATTACTTTTGCTCTTTAAATCATGTCTTTAGATTAAAGCCTAAGATTACGTGAGAAAGAATTCAGATTAAAGTGAGTGTGCTTGTCCCACAATTACATTTCTACAGTCAACGGCATTTAACCACCCTACAGAACACCACCAAATCTTCTTTCGTCATAATCTTATTTTATGTATTTTAGAAAGTCACGTAATTGAGGGGTAAGTCTCACAGAGCTTATTTTCAAATGTATTTGAACTATCAAATTTGGTCAAGTTATTGCACTGATCAAGGAGCTCACCCCTTGACCCTTATTTTCATTAAACTGAATTTTTCAAACTTGCATACTGAGTGTCTTACTATAAGGACTTTAGTAGATTTGTTAGTATGGGAGATACTTTAATTTTTGTTCAGATATTTGTATGATTTTATATTGATTTCTGAAGCTGTATGTAGACAACATTTTGTTTTGTTCCGTGCAAGTTAAATTTTTTTTCATTCGTGTAATGTCTTCTTTAAATTGCCAGCTCATGGGCAAATATGTTTTGTTAATTTTATGGAGGTTTTCAGGAGTTTTATACCATCTAGAAATGAATATGTATTTAAGTTCTTGGTATTTTATTGATGCAGAATATGAGTTTTTAGAGCAATATTGTTGATGTAAGATGATAATTCTTGTTTTTTTTAAAAAAGCACTATGTAGCTTCAATATTGTTTTTCTTATTTTTCACCTTTTTGAGACATGAGTTTTAGAAGTAAGCTATTTGGATTTGGGTTTCAAAGTACAGATATAAGGTAAGAGCGCAATTAAAGCCCCCGTCACACTAAGCGAGATCGCTAGCGAGATCGCTGCTGAGACACGAGTTTTGTGACTCAACAGAGATCTCAGCAGCGATCTCGCTATGTTTGACACGTACCAGCGATCAGGCCCCTGCAGTGAGATCGCTGATCGTGTCAGAAATGCCTGGACCTTTCTTCTATCGTTGAGATCCCCCTGGGTAGCATGCATCGGTGAGTTTGACACCTTTTACCAATGATCTCGCTAGGGACTCAGCACTGAGACACATAGGGAGACACATCATTACACAGGTCTCTATGGGTCGCCGATCATTGCTGCGTTGTTGGGAAGATCTGACTGTTTGGCATCTCACCAGCGACCACATAGCGATGCAGCAACGATCCCTGCCTGGTCGTATCGTTGTCGGGATCGCTGCTGCGTCACTGAGTGTGACGGTACCCTAGGAATTTTGTAATCTTGATGTTTTCTAGATTAGTGATTATATCTCTTATTCTGTCTTCAGGAAGCACCTCTTTGTTGGTGATAAAATGTTGGACTGGAAATAATTTAATCATAGATATTAATTCCATGCATACTGTAAATTTGGAATTTTTAAAATGTATTTCTGCTAATTAAAGGGAACATATTAAATCTCATAGCCATTGGAAACTGCAACTATAGTTGGGTATGGCCTCTCTTTCTTTGAGCTGAACATAATGTTTATATAGCATCTCATTTGCTTCACATCCATTCAGAACCTGGTCCTGCTCTATCCTTATTCACATTGACGACACTTGACACATGGTAAGGTTATAATACTAGAGGTTAGGACCATCCTGTTTGTTGTTCATCTTGACGCTGGTGGGATGGCTTTTACGCTTTTTTATAAAAAGCGGTGTTTACTGAGTATCCTACGTTATATATATGCACTATTGAGTTTACTTATTTACTTACAGCAGGGTATATGTTCATTTTGTTTTTGTCTTGGGCTTTGTCTGTTTAATCACCAGTGTGAACATGTTCTTATTTTGCATGCATGTCAACTTATACTCCAGTTATTTTTTTGGTTATGGTGATACATATGTTGATATCTGCATTCTAATAATAGCTTTGAATTTCTACACTACTTTTCCCCCAAACTACTTCTGCCTTTGATCATCTAACGACACCCATCTAGTCACATCCCCTTACAATTATCGTCATAGTAGGACTACCAGTGCATCTCTTATGCCTTGCCCAATAGCTGGCTGTGCATGGGCACTGTTAATAGAAATAATAAAATCAGTGGGAAAACCCCTTTATTATCCAATTGCTTTGTCACTGTGATAGAGTTAAAGGGAAATAGAATTCATGACACGCAATCTACTTGTCTCAAGAGCAAAAATAAAGTATATGCAATTAGTCAAACCCGCAATTAGTTTCAGACTTCCACAGCAGAAAATGAGTGAATTAAGAACTTGAGTAGTGTTAATTAACCTTCCCATGATTCTGATCCTTTATCTTGCGCGATGAATCCTCCTCAGCTAGCAATAGGCCTTTTCTGAAGGAACTGTAGCAATGAGCAGAGTTTATAAAAATTCATCTAACAAACAGCAGAGATTAGATGTCTAAGGTGGTGTTATTCCTATTGATTTGCTGTTGTATTTGTACTGAACGGTAAAGAGCAGACATGCCGAAAATCAATTGGATACTGCTTTTCTTCCCACTCCTTCCACTGTGTGTCTCAGAATTAAATTCTTATATCATTTTTATGATATTCCTATGTCAAGGATGAGTGAGTCAGGAGATTAAGCATTGCACCGGACGTAACTGGGCCACTGCCCGGCACCTGCATCATTACATTTCACTGTCGTTTTCACTGGAAGCAAAATTGCATTGTTTAAACACTGTCAAATTGTATTGCAAGAATTTATTATCAAGAAATATATCTCCCACCTTAGGTAATACTATCCCTGGTTAGAGTGCAATGCAAAGTGCATGGTCGAACTACATTGATTTGATTGCAAGCTTATACTCAACTAATAATTAAATTTTGTACAATCAGCCATTCTAGACATATGGCCATTATAAATATTGCTTGGCCAAAAATACATGTTGACATGTGTTAGGGATCGAGTTCCCGCTGCTGCACAAGGGAAATCTCGAACCAGTCCCGCTGCGGTCCCCCATCCATCTCCGCCCGCAGTGGAGCCTGCTCAGCGGAGACGTTGGTTCCAGCAGTCTAATACTGTGCAGAGGCTTGTTGCTGCCTCTTCTGGTTCCTCTATTATAACCAGTGCTGGAGCAGGCAGTCATGGGACTAAGTCCTGCGTTTCTCCATCTGAGCATGCCCAGGGCAAGATCTCCCATTAGAGATCAGGGGTCACATGCTCGGTTACAGCAGCGACTCCCATTGGTCTGCCAGGAAGGTCCTGAAACTGCTTGTGTTCTGGAACAGTTTCTCATTGGTCATTTTCTGGAATGTCCTGTAGCTGCTACTATAAAAGGTGCGCATGAACGCTCGGCCATGAGCTAGTATCAATTGTGTTATGTGCTTTGCGCCAGTGTGATCATGCACGCATGTGGTTAGGGCTCGGCTGAAATAAGCCCCTAGAATGCCGCCACCTCCGGTGAGGAGATTTGTATGCACGTGTTCAGGGCTTGGCTGAAATAGCCTCTAGTCTAGAATACCGGCAACTCCGGTGAGGAGTTGCTTGTTTGCGTTACTGACTGCACGACCATGGACCGCTATCCTCACAGCAGTTATCTGTGTACTCCTGTGGTGTTAACAGGACACAGTCTCTATCTCAGCGTCTATGTCAGCGACTCTGTGGTGTAACAGAGTTCGCTCATACTGCCATATAGTGCCACGGCGTCTATGTTTGTGACTCTGTGAAGTAACAGAGCTCGCTTATACCGCTATTTCCTGTCATCATTACTAGCAGCAGGCATAGCCTGCACGGTGGACCACGGGCTGCGAACTCACCCATTATTTATAATTATTTGGTGCGTTCCGCAGTCCCTAACAACATGTCACCACAAGGTACCTTAAATGGGCCTCAAAATGGCATTGTCTTGGCTGTCATGATAAGTGATTAGCATAAAATAATTCTGACCCTACCTGCCAAATTTCTTAAAGGAACTAGCTTGCTGGCTTTCACCTATAATGAACTCGGGAATGAACGCTCCTCCTGAAAACAACTACCTGGTATCTTAGGATACTCTTGTCCTTTATGTCCCTCAGCCAATCTAATTCTCACCATTCGTTATCTATTCTCCCCATAGCCCACTCATGTTTATCATTAACCCCTAACATACCTGCTTCTACTATTCCAATGTCCAAGCCCAATCAAGTTGGGCCATTTTTCTCCTTTCTTTTCTACCTATAGTGAATTTGTAAAAGCAATTTCCCCTACTTGGTGCATTGGCCATTTAATAAAGTTTTCCAATACCTTTCTTTTGTCTACCACATACACCAGAGTGCATATTTTATATTTACTAAATGGTTTGAGAGATCAGGTATGCATTTTTAAATTACTATTTATTTACTAAAAGCTTTATATCTAGAGATAGCTTTATGAAAAGATGAAAGATTGAACTTGATCGAGTAAAGTCTTTTTTACAACCTATATAGCTATAAAAATGGAAATCTGTCAGTAGGTTTTTGCTATGTAATCTTAGAGCACCATGATGTAAGGGAAGAGAGCCTGATTACAGGGATGTTTCACTTTCTGGGCTGTGTTTTGCTTTTTCAATACAATCAGTGTTTTATCAGTAGGCGATTATTACTACAGGACAACTGCCTTTATGCATCCTTGTCCAATCAGGATCCAAGCCCTGATTAGGTGCTTTGTATCATTATATATTGTACACAGAAATCAGCCAATCAGTGGTGTGTGCAGAGTTTCACACAGTTCAGTATTTGAGCTCTTCTGGATATGCAACAGTGAAAACTGTGATGTATCATAATTGCTGTTAGTAAACTAAGTGAACAAAACCCAAGGAAAAAAATGAGCAAATACCCTACAGTAAATAAAGAAATAGCAATAGCATGAAAATAATATAGGGCATTTGGTTAACATAATTTTGATCAAAAAAATGTAAAAGCCATCCCGCCAAGTTATGATGACCCTTTTCTGGCTGGTCCTAAGCTCTAGCATTAAAATCGTACCATGTGTCTAAACTAAGTGACACATTGATGGAACTTGCTGATAGATTGCATCGATGATTAGATGTCTGGCATTTCAACAAACAGTTGAGTTGGCAGCTGACAACCACAGCAAGCCAGAGCTCTGATGTTATTATTCTGGGAAGGGGCCAATATCCATTAAGGTTCTCAACATATTACCATGAGCTCACATTTGTATGTGTAACCTTTGCTAGCTATTAAAAAGGGGTGACCCCCACAAAAAATGACATGTGGTCCCTCTATCTTTTGTAACCAGCAAAGGCTAAACAGATAGCTGTGGGCTGATCTTAATAGGCTGGGAAGGCACCATGGATTTTGGCCCCCTCCCAGATTACACCAACACTCAGCCATCCCAGCATCCGTTAGATGTGCCAATTCTGGCGCTGAGCCTCAGCTTTTCCCATTTGCCTTGGTATGTTGGCAAGTGGGATAATGGTTTTGGGGTTGATGTCAGTGGTGTAATGTCCACTGACCTCAATACCAAGGGTTAGTAATGGAGAGAAGCGTCTGTCAGACACCCCTTTTACTCACCCCATAGTCAATAGTAATAAACATACACATAGAAAAGTCCTTTAATTGTAAAAATCCCTCCTCAACCCTCTTTTATACATTTATTACCATACTAAAAAATAATTCAAAGTGGTCCTCCGTAAATCTATCCCATGTCCCACGATGATCTACAACTCTGATAGTGCCCCCATTGAATACAATAGGTTTGAGCGTGTCCGTATTTGCCGTTCTTAAAAAACGGACCTCAAACGGACATAAAAATGGATGTGTGAAAGGATCTAAAGCAGGTAAGATTGATAACATTTTAAGATTCTACACGCCTTTATGATTGTTAGATAAATATGTTATTAAAATAGTAATGAATCAAAAAGTGTTTAATGCATTTAATTACATTAAGTTTGTTCTTGATCGAAAGACACTCGATACAATTCAACCGATTAGTGCAATGACAAGTACTAAGTGGGTTCCCAATGTTCAGCCTCAAGCAGGCACCACAGAACGATGTCCTGGTGACCGGATCTCTTTAATAAAAGTTTTCAGAAAATTTTGGGACGATGGAGACTCTGCCTTACTACATTGCTGGACATTATTCCCAGTGTGCCTAATTATTACACTGGGGATTTTTAACAGGAGCTGCTGCTTTTTCTTTACAGAATGAGTTCCATTTCATAACAGCACTAAATAGATCATTTCAGTACTAAAAGTATTGTATAGAATGGGATGAATAACAAGCTGTCACAAATCTAGATACTTGTTACCAATGTTCATATAAAATAACCTTCTAGAATAAGAGTAAGTTGCAGAATAAGCAATGCTGGCATGGTGCCAATATCTTCTGCTAAAAATTAAGAAATTGATTTTCCTTTGTTTGCCTCATAGGACGAGACTTGGCTCCTTTTTATGAGACTGTAAATCCGATGCATCCCTAAGCAAAAAAAAACAAAACAATGTTATCTGTTCTTCTCTCACTCACTCTTGTTTATGAAGCTTAATTTACAATATTTGCTGGCATGAAGCACCGCTGGCTACAAATCACTTTTTCATTGCATTTCCTATAACATACAGTATGTTGATGGCTATACAGATAAATAGATATCTAGCCACACTGAATAAAAATGTTCATTGCAGAACTTGATAAGGTTTTTACAATTTTAAGCAGAATTTTCACAACAAGTAAATATCTTAAAGTGTGTACAAATATGAAAAGTTTGGAAATGTACATTTTTTAAAAATATTCTTACTACAACATTTTGAAACAAAAAAAGCAGATACAGATGTTAAATGTGCCTGCAAAGCAAATGATGCCAGTCTTTGTTAGGAACACTTCAAGGCAGAACATAATTATTTTCCTATAATTAGTAGCTTATCATGTGCTTGGGGTAAACCAGTATAACATGGCCAAGCTGGCTGGCACAGAATATTTGATGATAGCAGATTTCTGCATCATTTTACACATTCTAGAATTCTAGCCTCGATAAAGCACCACTCCAGCGTTTTTTCATTTCAGCACTGGAGTGGTACTACTAATCTAAGTTCCCTGACCCTAGTCACGTGCTAACCAGTCACCATCTTCATCTCAGCACCACTGCGGTCGGTACCCAATAGTTTGTGAACTGCCAGATTGTTCCAGTGTTTTCTGGAGCGTGCCAGAAGTCAGTTTTCAATGCAAGTATATGAAAGCCTCGCTCTGGCTCTCCTAGACTTGCATTGAGAGGTTGTGACTATTACCTCTAACCTCCAGTCAGTCTGAAGTTTCAGTCACAAGATGGCAGTGTGGGACCGGAAAGGCTGAAGATGGCAGGTGGTGAGTATAATATTAGGTACAGGGATCATTTGCTAGTAGCACCACTCCAAAGGTGGAATGTAAAAAATAAAAATGCTGGAATGGTACTTTAAGAAACACTCATGACAAAAAATTTTATTCCCTAAACCTCTTTCTAAATTTGGTCCTCTACTCGGTCACTCAAGCCAGAAGTCACAGTTTAAGTCTTTAGAGGCTCGTTTTAAGTAGAGATGATCGAATTTGTTTGGAAAATGTTTCCAATCTGAAATTCGTCATGAACGTTGCACATTTGGATTTGGGTTCGGATTCCCAAGCTTTTTTCCTAAAAATCGCCAAAAGTTGGCCAAAGTTCAGTAAATGACCAAGTTCACTAAGGGCTCTTTCAGACGTTAGGGTTTCCAGCAGCAGCTCGGGAAGCAAAATTTCAAGCACACTGATGACACACGGATAACATCCATGTGTCATCAGTGTGACACATATCGGCGCCTAGATATCAGTGGTGCTGATCGCACTGTTTCCCAGGTGCTGAAGAAGACAGCTCACATTACTGTCCCCATTCACACTGCGATCTGGGCTAGCAGGGGACAATGTTGAGAGTTTTATTCAACTGTTTTTAGTGAGAGCAGACGGCGGATGATGCAAGTATTCATCAGATGCCGCCTGGGCTATAAATAAATATAATAAAAAAGGCATTGTGTTCCCCTGTATTTTTGATAACCAGCCAGGCAAAATTGACAGCTGGGGTTGCAACCCTCAGCTGTCAGTTTTAGAAAGGAAGGTTATCAAGCATAGGGGATCCCCATGACGTATTTGTTAATTATTTAAATAAATAATTTAAAAAGTGGCATGAGGTCCCCCATTTTTGGCCACCAGCCAAGCTAAAGCAGACAGCTTGAGGCTGGTATTCTAAGGCTGGTAAGGGACCATGAATATTGGCCCTCTAGCATCAAAATAGCAGTCCGCAGCTGCCCCAGAAAAAGCGCATCTATCAGATGCACCAATTGTGGCATTTTGCCCAGCTCTTCCCACTTGCCCTGTGGCGTTGGCAAGTGGGATTCATATTTGTGTGGCTGATGTCACCTTTGTATTGTCTCTGGTGACATCAAGCCAATGGCTTAGTAATGGAGAGGTGTTTATATTATATTGTAAATAAACACACAGCCAGAATAAAGTCCTTTAATTGAAAGAATGACACAAATGCCTTTAGTGAATTTAAATTAAACCATACTCATGACATCGTCCAGTCCACACAAGTCAATGTCTCCTGTAACAGAATTGAAATAATAAACCACAATATTCCTTACCTGTCCACCTAGAAAATAATAAATTTGTCCCATGATGGGTCTAGCTCTGCTACATCTAGATGGCAGGCTGCATTGCTGCATGATGTGACTATACAGCCTGCCATTCTGCAGACACACTCAGCAGTGTGTGCTATCGCTGCTCAGGATTTCATAGCAAACTCCTATGACCTGACTGACGCCACCGAAAGTGTGAGAAGTTCTTATGCTTGCAGTGCTGTCAGAAAGATCTTTGGAGTTCACAGCCAATTAACTCAGTTCAACTCACTGATTTCAGTATGATCACCGTGGAAAAAGTTGTAATGGCGATGGCGCTGACGTCAGTGAGTTGAACTTTATGATGTCACAGAGAGCGTGAGAACTTTCTCACGCTCGCAGTGACGTCAGTCAGGTCATAGGAATTCACCGCGAGACATTGAGCAGCAGTAGCACACGTTGCTCAGTGTCTCTGCTGAATGGCAGGCTGTATAATTGTATCATGCAACAATGCAGCCTGCCATCTAGATGTAGTAGAGCTAGACATGTTGCGGGATAAAATGGGTTATTATCTTCTCTGCGGACAGGTGAGGAATATTGTTTATTATTTTAATTCTGTTACAAGAGAAGAGATGGTTTCTGTGGACTGGGCGAAGATGTATGTATGGTTTAATTTACATTCATTAAAGGAGTCTGTGTCATTCAATTAAAGGATTTTATTCTTGGTGTGTGTTTTTTATACAATATAATCATACTCAAATCTTCACTGATTCCACATTCATTATATCCCATGTCTCAATCCATGTCTGTGGATAAACAGTTTTTAACCTGGGCGGTGCCAAGATGAGACCATCCAGACTGAGAACCACTGAGGAATAAATCAGCCTCAGTGACTAGCAGTGACTTAATCGAGGCTTCCGCTGGTCGCTGAGTTTGCATTCTGAACTGTGGGGAACTCAGTGAGATGAGCGCTGCACCGTGAGATTTTTTTCTCATCAAGGCTGCTGCAGTTCAGCACATTGGGACGTTCACCAATTCGAACCGAACCTTGAAAGGTTCGCACATCTCTAGTTTTGAGCCTCCAAAAGCTTACATTGATAGAAGCAGCTCCACACCACACAGCGGACCCTACATGAGCCGACTAAGAAAGGGAGCAGTGACATAAGCCAGAAGAGGACAAGAGTGATATTGGAAACCGGGTGTATGGAGATCTGTAAGTAGTTTAGTACAATACATTACAGACATATTTAGAAAGGTTTAGGGGATAACATTCTTGCTGAGAGTGATTCTTCTTCTTTAAATTAATAGTTAAAGAAAGAGGCTTAAAAAGCCATAGTTGATGTAAGTCTAAACATAATTTCTACAGATTTTTTACTTGTCTTTAATCTCTTCACGACTAATGACATATACATACTTCATTGGTCATGTCCTTGCCTTTAATGCAAGCTCTAGCGCTGAGCCTGCATCTTTCTCTACACTTGATGTCTGATTTTTTTCAGCCATCAAATTCCTCTAACAGTTGTGGGTGGATCCGAGATCAGGCTGTTATCAAACATCATATCAACCCCAAAATGGTATCAATAAAAAGTCAGCTCAAGCTGCAAAAAACAAGCAACCTCCTAGCCCCATATTATGAAAAATAAGAATGTTACAGGTAACAAACGCAAAACAAATGCAAAAACTTTTTTTTCCATAAAAACTTTGGAATTTTCTTTTTCTACTTAAATAATAAGGTATACATGTTTGGTATGTGTGTACTTGTAATGACTTGAGGAATCATATTACCAGGTCAGTTTTACCATATAGTGAACATCGTAAATAAAAACCCAAAAAACTATTGTAAAATTGCACTTTGTTTTGCAATTTCACAGCACTTGAAAACTTTTTTTCCATTTTCAAGTACACTGTGAGGTAAAATGAATGGCATAATTCAAAAGTAAAACTCATTCCTCCAAAAACAAGTTATGATACAGCCATATTTATTAAAAAATTAAAAAAGTTATGGCTCTTGGAAGAAGGGGAGGAAAAAAGATGAAAAACAGAAAATCGTCTGGGTTGAAGAAATGAAATGAGTTAATAGATTGTCTGTTGTGGTCTACAACTTTGCTTTAGGATGGCTCCATTAAAGCAATCATAGCGGCTATGATTTCTACCACCTAGCTGTAAAATACCTGGGTTGAAGTAACTAAGAGCTTAATTATTCTGCTGTACCAACAGAGGGAAAACAGTAGAATGCATGATGTTCATTGAATTTTATGAACCATCCTTGCAATTCAAGGATGTTTCAAGAGCTCCAATGAGAGAGAGAGTCTCTTGGCAGTCTCTCTCTGCTTTAACTTATTGAGGATTATTCCAAATGAGAGACCCATCCTTTCTAGAATAAAATTTTGTACTATAGTATGTGAACAGACATAATGACTTTTAAGGTGTACAGAAGATAGTTCTTGTTAACTTGGCAACTAGGGATTTTAGCCTTGGTTCTCACTTCAGATTTGTGTAAATCGGTTTTTACTCATAGTTAAATTTGAGAAATAACATAATTCTCATTACGTTTTTGGATTAAAGAACAGATCATCTGAATGGGGAATGAGGAGTCTTGTATTAAAACGTTAATGAATTAAGGGATTAAGATGTTGTCCATACTCTCACTATGACACTTGTATTTTGGCTGACCTACAGAAAACCTTTTTTGCACTAAAGA
Source organism: Oophaga pumilio (assembly GCA_009801035.1). Lineage (NCBI taxonomy): Eukaryota > Metazoa > Chordata > Amphibia > Anura > Dendrobatidae > Oophaga > Oophaga pumilio. The sequence goes on from VIAB01000276.1 coordinate 228,694, forward strand.
CTGGTTTAAGATGAAATCATTTCTATCATTCAATGCTGGCCAATGCACATTGTTTTCCGCTAAGAACATTTAGTGGATTTATAATGTACTTAATGGATTGTGGAGCGTACACCTATGTATCACAGGACTCGGGGGTATAACAACAGCCTTCTGAAAATGCCTAACACTCTCAACAATTTCCTGTAAATGGGATAGCTTGTCACATGCACGGTATCTGAATGTATAACGACAATGAGAACATTAAAGTTGGAGTTGTGGGATCATAGCTACTTGCAATATAAGGAGCTTCAATCTGGCCATCTGATCACTGCTGCTGAGTTCAAATGATCTCTTTCCATGAGAGATATTACATTACTGTACTTATGGGAGAGGATATAATTTACTATTTGCTTGAATGAAATATATTCTACAGACTATTACCATGGTAACTAAAGAACTATTTTTTGGATTTGTATGTCAAGTAAAGTATAGTCTTCAATTTAAAATCTGAAACTTGATTTACACTCATCATTTTAAAAACAATATAAAATATTTAAGAATCCAAATTTACTTATGGCTTGCACATCTTTACATTTTCATTCTATACAGACTTAGCAGAAATTACCTTGTTTTGGCCTAAAAATGCAAAACTGAATTCACGATTGTAAGTGAGCTACAAAATGTGCCATCATAATTTATTTTGAGGTGTGAAATATTTTGCTGCTTTTTAATGGTAAATTGTAAGCAGAGAACAGAACTTTCTTCTTTAAACTCCATCTCTTCTTTTATCTGTTTGATCTCATGTACCAAGAACAATGAGAAATATATAAAGAATTCTATGTTACCAAAAAGTCAGCCATCTCCTAAGTCATGTGCCAAAAAAACTGAAGACATCAGAAACAATTTTCACCCCTGTTTTCTCTGTCAGATTTAAAGGGTATGTGTCATCATGAAAATGCCATCCAATCTGTGGACACCATGTTACTGAGCAGGAGGAGATTGATATAAAATTTTATAACAAAAGATTCAGCATAATCTTGTGTTTTAATCATTTAAGTCTCTACTCTTTTGCTGATTTTTGGTCCAGTGGGAGGTCCTATCAGTGATTGATAGTTTTCTTCATAAGAGTGCTTACAGAAACAGCTACTGAAAAGAGCAGAGATTTAAATCTTTTACTCACAAGTAATATTGAATTGTTTTTTACAAAACTATATACCGTATATACTCGAGTATAAGCCGAGATTTTCAGCCCATTTTTTAGGGCTAAAAGTGCCACTCTCGGCTTACACTCAAGCCATATACCAGGGGGTCGGCGGGAGAGGGGGAGCGCAGCTGTCCTATATGCTCCCCCCCTCCTGGCGCGGTCTATGCAGCCCCTCCTCTTCTCCCACAGTCTCCGGCACCTGTGTTCAGCGGTCAATTGGTACCGCTCATTAAAGTCATGAATATGCACATATTCATGACTTTAATGAGCAGTACCACGTGACCGCTGAAGCTAGCCATAGCTGCCGGAGACCGTGGGAGAAGAGCAGGGGCTGCAGAGATGCTCTAGTAGGCGATGAGTATAACCGATATTCTCCTATCCCCGTTCCACTGCTGCATGCTGCTGTGTCCTCACATCCTCTAGCTGTGAATGTTCAGGTCAGAGGGCGCAATGACGTGGTTAGTGCGCGCCGTACACTCTTCCTGAGCATTCACTGCTGGAGGACCCGGAACACAGCAGCGTGCAGCGGTGGACCGGGGACAGATGAATATTGCAGGTGCCGGGGCCTGAGCCAGCGGTGACAAAGGCACCTGTCCCCAATAGCACGCTGGTGTCACCGCCTGCTCAGGACACCGGTACCAGGCCCGCAGCGACAAGAGGTGAGTATGTCATTTTTTTTTTCATTTGCAGC
>VIAB01000276.1:289541-300158 GCA_009801035.1 Oophaga pumilio
TGTGCTAATCTGTGCACAGATCTCACTTATTAAAGTGGAATTCTGCAGTGTATAGAATAACAAAGAGGGTATGACATTCATTTATTTTTTTCAAAGATACCTTTGTTGGCTATAATGGTTTCTGGAAAATCCAGTGAGTCCTCGCTAAGCAATGACACTGCATATCAGCTCATAGTATGTTGTGTTTTGTCAGCTGTGAATAATAGCATTTCTTGATACGTGAAATACACAAAGGATTCTGCAGCTGTACACCTTTCATTAATCGTATGCACCACTGTTCTAGACAAACACTCCGTAATGTCTTACAGGAAATAGGGGTTAAGACGTGTTAAATCTTTGATAAATACAAGTCACTATGGATCAAGAAACATTTGAAACCACAGTACTCCAGCCAAGGATCATTTTTGTAGCCAATAGTTTATTTTATGGCAATTCACAAAGAATGTTTCAACATCAGAGCAGAAAAAAATATTACAGGAAGGAATTATTATTTAAGTACATAGAATTACAAAATACAAATTACAAATGCTTTGGTTATTTCTTTCCTCATGGGGGTTTTATGAACAGGATTTTCCTGTGATTTTGGTAATTGGAAATTGTTTAAAAAGTAAAGATTTGACGTGCTATTTCCAATTTGAAAATTGTTTCAATAATCCCCTTCACTCCGCGGCCAATTTCCGTTTTTTCAATTCTGTTTTTCCTCCCTATCTTCTCAGGGCCATAGCTCTTAGATTTTTCTGTCCTCAAAGACATATTAGGATTTATTTTTAGCAGGACACATTTTAATTTTGAGAGACACCATTCATTTTACCACATAGTGTACTTCAAAATGGGAAAAAAATCCAAATGTAGTGAAAATCTGAAAAAAAAAAGCACAATTCTGACATTGTTTTTTGGAAATTGTTTTTACGGTTTACATTTTGTGGTAAAAATGAAGCATATGATTCTTTTCATCTATACAATTACGGCAATACCAAACATGTCAAGTTTTTTAAATTATTTTAGTGGTGAAAAATAATCAGAAGATTGCCACAAAAAATTTGTGGGGTTGTGTCGCCATTTTCAGAGACCCATAACATTTTTATTTTTCTGCTAATGGAGCTATGTGATGGCTTATTTTTTGTGGGGCGAGACATTGCTATTATTAGTATCATCTTAGGATAGATGTGACATTTTTTTCGCTTGTTACAGCATTATTTGGGGAATTTCTTGATTTTTTTCCATTTACGGTGTTTTCCTATCTGGTTCATTGTTTTTATATTTTAATAAATTGGACATTTCTGAACGCAGAGATCTCACATGAGAGTATTTTTTTACACATCTTTATTTTCAATGGTGGGAAAGAGGGATGATTTGAACTTTTTCATATTTTTAAAAACTTGATTTTTACTTTTTACTGTTAGTGGACTTGAAGATGCAAGATCACTGCATCGCTGCATATAGCTGGAATCACAGTCTCCTTTGAAGCCCAGCCACAGGCAGAGTTTCAAAGGAACTCCATAATAACAGACACCGGAGTCATCAGCTGACCTCCGGCTGTCATGACAACGCATTGGCGACCCAAGATCATGTCAGGGCGCACCGATGGGTGGAGTCAATCACACACACGCAAGTTGGCATGTGTTAAATGCCACTGTCAGTGGTTGACAGCGGCATTTAACAAGTTAACAATTGCGGGCAGAGCACCACTCCACCCGCGATTGTTAGGGGCAGGTCCTGGTTGTAATATACAACCATTACCTGCTGGGTAATGGGTGAGCATGCTGCGTGATCCTCCGGAGTCACACTTGTGAGAAACTCGCATAAGTCTCGCACCTCAATACCCAGCTCTGCCACTGGCACTCGGGGCCGGAGTGTGCGGCTGCATGTATTTCTATGCATCCGCACACTCCAGTCTGAGTGCCGGCGGCAGTGCCGGGTATTGAGTTGCGAGACACGTGCGAGTTTCTCGCAAGTGTGACCCCGACCATACACCTGCGTCTGACATTCCATATATATATGCCGGATGTTGTGAAGGGGTTAATTAAATCATTATAATATGTCTTGTTAAAACTAAAAATCCTGAAAGCTATTGAGATAGGACTGGTTACTACAATTGAATTGTAGAATCATAGAATGGTAGAGTTGGAAGGGACCTCCTGGGCCATCTGGTCCAACCCCCTGCTCAAAGCAGGATTCTCTAAATCATCCCAGACAGATGTCTGTCCAGCCTCTGTTTGAAGACTTCCATTGAAGAAGAACTTACCACCTCTCGTGGCAGCCTGTTCCACTCCTTGATCACCCTAACTGTCAAAAAGTTTTTTCTAATATCTAATCTGTGTCTTCTCCCATTCAGTTTCATCCCATTGCTTCTAGTCTTTCCTTGTGCAAATGAGAATAAAGATGATCCTTCTGCAATGTGACAGTACATTGTACAGTAAATGTCCCTAATTATAAGGTGGAACATCGTAACTCCCATATTATTATATACCCATTGAAATGCTCCATTCTAAAGTCTGTGTTGAAGCCTTATTTCATTTTAACCATACAGATATCTATTCTTTTCATCTTTTCTTATATAATATATAGAGATTACTGTTAAATGGATATTATTTGTTGATTTTTTTTCAATACAAAGTTGACTTTTATACAGCAGCACATTAAAAACTGATATAGTTGCTGGCAAGCCAAGATCTCATTTTGTGCATGTGCCGCTTCCCATCGACATTTTCCTGGTGACATTCGGTGGTTGCGTCGTTCATGTGCTGGTGCCATTTTTATGAAGACCACCACCACCCACAGTTATAAACTATGAAGAAAATGAATACAACGTAGGCAGCAAAGGGGCCGTAACTGAGCCCTCTGAGCCAAAGACCCTACCCAATGTCCCCCCACAAGTCCCACCCTAGGAGCACGAAGTGATGAGTTAACCAAAATTTATTATGCTTGTTTAATGAAAACCAGGCTGCAGATTTTTACGCTAATGGAATGTATAAAATCAGTAAGACAGCGCCATTCTGCCCATACCTTTACCATAGTTTAACATGGAGATTCCTGCTGACAGGTTCCCTTTTAAGCTCCATTAATGACACTAATTTAAGACTTGTCAAAATATTCTAGAACTCGACAATAGTTTTTTTTACAGCGTCAATTCTAATTTCAAGGCAAATGATAATGCGCTGTACAGAAGACGATTAGAACTTCTCAATATTGCCACATCGTGTAGCCACTGTGTATGACCACAAAAATCGATATGAGATATTAATATATCAAAATAAAGAAAACGTACTAAATATTTAGAATTTTTCTTCACAATTCTACCCTCATTATTTGAAAGGAACAGGTATTATTTAGATGACAGTTTCAGAAACAAAGACTTCCCGGCAGAATAACTGGAACTGTCAGGTCAGGAGGCTTTTACTATCAGAAAAGACAGCTGTATTCTAGGGAGAAAAGAGTGAAATTGAAAGCCTGAGCATTAATAAATATGTTTTTGGCATAATACATTATGACTTGGATGCATTTTTAATGTCTGGGAGCATAGCTGATTTATAGCACGTACATCTAAAGCTGTAACACATATAGTTCGAACTAATAAATAAATGACAGGTAACTTGAATTAAAAGTATTATTCATATGACATTACCAGAATTTAAATGATGTAACATCAAATATATTGTCAGTCACTAGTACTGTTGAGGAACTTTGCAGTTATATATTTAATATTAATCTAGTAACTGCAGTAGAATAAAGAAAAGCTATGAAATAGAAAATTCATTTCAGTGGATTGAATTTTACTCAACAGAACAGCAATAATGGCAACCCACACAGCAAGCACACATGTCAGTTTCCAGAGCCTTAATCCCAGGGAGATTTTGTCGTGTCATCACAGGAAATAATAGAATTCCATACAACCTCACAATTTTTGAAGAACAGAAAGAGGGATAAATTATGTGGCGTGCATAGTGCGCCGTAGCAAATTTTTCCTACTCCCCTATCCATGCCCATTTACCATTTATTTCTCCCGTGGCAGGAGGAGATGTAGAGGGGTGGTAACGGTAAGGGACTTTCAGCAGACGCCTGACACTGTAGGGTGTAGAACCTGTAGACTGTCCAATGTATCTAGGGGACTCCGGACCAGTGCCCAGATCAGTGTGACCTGGCAGCTGGACGGGAGACCATGAATCTCTTGTGTTCTGGCATCTCCGGCTCAGCTTTTGAATAGCCAGGGCTGGTGTGATGTCATCAGTGTGTCCTGCTCATCTCTAGTTGAGACCTGTGGATTATTTTTTGATTATTCATTTACAGTCAGAGGTGCCAGAACTTTCTTATCTTTATGTAGTTTCACTTTATGACATACGATTTTTTTGTGTCTGTAGGCCATGTTCACTCATTGCAGATATACTGTGTTTTTGCTTGCATCCGCACCAAACTACTCAGAAATAATGGTCTCCCCTATTTGATGCATTTCTGGTGCCGATGTGAAGCAACGTTTTTAAAATATTTTTTATATTACAGAAGAGCTTTCATTGTGCACTTAATAAAGTATCTGTAGATTTTTACATATGTTTTTTTAGGATCCACCTAGAAGGCAAGAGAGAAAAAACGCACGAAAAGTGCACAGTTCAGCAGCATCTTTTGCCGCACATTTGCCACAATTCCCAGTAAATCATATCCACTTTGCTTGTACAGTTAAACAGCAGAATTTCTGTACAAAAAGGCAACATTTATGCCACATGTGAGCAAGATCTAAACTGTTAAGCAAATGTGATTCCGTGAAATCTCCGCCCTCGGTGCACCCAATGACGCAGCTGAACTCTCCAATTTTTGGCGCATTTTTTCTCTATCGGTTTCTTCAGAAAAAAAAGCATGAAAAATAAACGCTGCTAAATTTTTAAGCGCAGTATCAAAGCTTTCCTGTGTTTTTAAAAAGAGTTAAAAACTCCGCTTCACATCTGCACAAAAAATCGCATCAAATAAGTGAGAAAACAAAGAAAATGAATGCTGCAAATATTCAATAATCAGAGAAGATTGTCATTGCATTGTGTGGTATGTACACCAGCAGAAAAACAGCAGCAGAAAGAGCGCAGCATTTGTACTAAGTGTAAACACGGCCTCAGCATAACAATTTTATAACATCTTTTTATGGGTGTACTAGATAAATATCAATCAGGCCATTTTAATATCATTTACCGATTCCCGTAAATAATCTTGTTGTGTTGTGGGGGTTGTTACAATTACAGGGACAACAAATATGTCAGTGTTATTCGCTGATTTTTGATGTTTAATATTTTTAAAAAATTAAAAATGACCATAATTTTTTCATTATCAAGTGTTTTTCATTATTATTTTGCAGCAATTTTATAGGATGAAACAAATTCTTATTCTTCCTCTAGAGTAAAAATACATAGAAATCCACTGCTGTTCACAATGTATTTCTATGTTTCAGTATAATCTGCCTATGGAGTCAGAGCCTGCAGTACAGTTCAAGTACACAATATTCTCCACATTACATCATTAGAACTTGTGGCTCCTGCCTGTAATGTTGAGTTTGTGGGTTCAAAACATAGGGGGACTCACACAGATAGATAACATTACATTTTTGTAATTTATGCATATAATTTTTACTACTTTTATGGGAACAAAATCAGTATTTTTCTTCACCTCAGTATGCAGGAATCATAGAAATACATTGTTATATATATGTTGTATCTCCATGGACATTTATAATTTGCTTTTGGGTTTATTGCCTTCAATAGAGGTCAAGGTTACTAAATTCTAACATTCAGATCAATGTGGTTCATTGATGGACTTGCAGCTTGTAAATGTGGAAATGTGAGTTTGAGGCCTGGTGAGACCTGATCACAGGACGGGATCAGTGAATATATAGTTTAGTTTGTGCCCTGAACATAGAGATGCAGTCCCGCCCTCCGGGGAGAAGTGGCTACAGAGCGATGAAGACGTTGAAGATAATAATAATCTTAATTTTTATATAGCGCTATGATATTCCACAGCACTTTACATACATTATCATCGCTGTCCCCGATGGAGCTCACAATCTAATTTCACTATCAGTAAGTCTTTGGAATGTGTGAGGAAACCAGAGTACCCGAGGAAACCCACGCAAACACGGGGAGAACATACAAACTCCTTGCAGATGTTGTCCTTGGTGGGATTTGAACCCAGGACTCCAGAGCTGCAAGGCTGCAGTGCTAACCACTGAGCCAGAGTGCTGCCTGGTGAGGTGAATATAGAAGCTGGAAAAAAGCTCTGACAGGGCAGGATGATTGGGAGCTATGGGATTCTCAGCCAGGGATCATGTGACCAGGAAAGCAGCACATGTTATAGAAGGATTTGGGAAACCAATGTATTTAGTAAAGTTTTTATCTATGGCATCTAGTTTACATGAAAGCAACTTGAAAATTAGAGGTCACCCCGTTACATTTTTGCTTCTGTCATATTTTTACACAATCAATCTAATATTATATAATGAATACTCCCATTTAAAAGCAATACGTCATTCACAATTACTACACAACATTGAATTCTGTAACTTGTGCTGTCTGTCCCATATTTTACATCTTATTACTTTTCACATTTTATAAAACAGTCTTTATTACCAAGCTCTGTACAGTCAGTTGTTGAACTCTGAATACTTTCTCACCACATGATAGGAGCTCAGGTAAGCTGTTAGGGGTGTATCTGTTGACCGTTTCCAGTAATAACTAGCCCAATTGTGAATGTGGCTCTGCACTGTAGGAAAGGGTCGCATAATAGTATAGTATAGTACAAGGGTTGTGTGGTCATGTTTTCCATGCATAATTGGTCATGAAGAGATGGTAGTACTCACAAAGTGGTACAGCTGCAGTACTGCAAGACAAATATACTCCCAGCAAATATTGCGCATATGTTCTGTTCTCCTTCTTTTGGACATATTGAGAACAGCCCCCAAAAAACTACATAAAAGTGGTCTATAATTTATACACATATGCCCCGATTCATCAAAGAAATTTGGCCAGAATTCTGGCATAAATTGTTTTGAAAAGTTTCAAAATATTGGAGCAACTTGGAGTTGTGCAAAAATGTCACTTTTTCTGCCAGTCTCTAGCAGCTATACCAAAATGTGAGAAACTGGGTGGTTCGTGAGCATAACAGGGGCACAGTCAGGGCATGATGCCAAGGGCTATATAATTCATGGTCAGCTGTGGTGTTCCTTACACCAGAAATCTTACCCCAGTCACTAGACGCAGGACTAAGGTAAGACTTCTGGCATGGTGCCCAGAGGAGCACTCAGGAATCAGGAGCGTCTATCTCCACCACGCCCCCTCATCAAGAACGGTGATAAAATTGCCATTCTTGATGAATCAGAGCCATAATGTATATCTATTTTGGAGTAGGGTATTTTCTTTCCAAATTTCATATTGGCAAAATGTAAAACAGATAAAAGAACAACCATCCTCTTACATGCAAATTTCACAAGGCCATGACTGCTGTTGCCTGGAAAAGGGAAAATCAATGACAGTTAAAATAAAGCATACACAGGGGTTTTCTACATGGAAATTAAGCAATTAGTGCTGCTAAATGTCAGGTTTTAATGTTATCTTTCCTGACTCCAGAAATATCAGCAGCTTAGGCTGTCAGTTTGCATTTTGTAAGGAGGTTTTTGAATGCGAGTGAAATGTTGTGTTGTTACTCGCTTGTAAGTCAAAACCATTAAAGAAAAAAGAAAGCAATTCTGAATTATAGAATGGTTTTAATCAGCTTCATTACAAGCAAACTCATATTTGCTTTCCGGATTCCTTTACCCTCCATTGTGTAAGCAGCCAATGTCAAGACATTTTGCTTCAAAAGCATCATTTCCAGACTAAACTTAACACATCTTTTAAATAACTTCAAGATGACAAAACCTGCCCTCTCTTTAGCAATCTGTAAATGAAATGAAGAATGATTTTTTTTTCATCCATAACACAATGTTGGTAATGTTAATAGCATCAGTACATGACAAGTATTGTAAATATCAGGTGTAAGACTTTCTGGATCAATGCAACATCATAAAGAACACATTCAATCCCAGGAGGCCGATGAAGGAGATATTTCCTGAGGGCTGTTAGAGGAGATATCACTTAAATCGGCAACGTCAACACAACTGTCAATCTCTGGAAATATGCTCGCTGCTACGTTTCCAGACAACCACTGCATTGTCAGATTTCACAGCTCTCAGATTTATTTTTAAAGTAAATGAATGAAAGCATAGCTAGCACAAAATTCTCTTTACTACCGACTTGTTGTAAAACAATTGAGATGGAAACATTAGACCAACTTCAGATGCTCAAGACAAAGCCAACCTTCTGACCACACTACTTGAGTACAAAGAATCTGTATATTGTAGCTTATTTTATTCTTGTCCTCCCAAGACAGTGGTTAGCTAGGTCATTAGGTCAAGATTTGATTAAATCAAGAAACTGCTCCAGCCACTTCGATTTCAAGTCTCTGAGCCAGCAATGTTATTAATCCTGGACCCTCAACTTTCCCTCAGGATTGCTGAGAAGTCTTTTTAATGTGGATATAGTAAAGTGAAGAACACTGGGCTTGTCACAGTAAACATGGATGGGCTGACAGCCATGAATCTAATTGTGTCTGTACACATTCTGGGTTGTTAAGGCTTGTCATGTTAGCAGTGAGATGAGCTGAATGTGTAATGTTGCCAGATGTACTGTGTACATCCAGTTGTGTTCTGATCGAGACAATAATATGAAGACTTGAGTCCCGTATGTATTAAGAACACATTGCTGCAGATGCTGCCTGCATAACAAATAATCTAAGACTGTACGCATATTAATGGAAACTGAGTGAAAATATGATTATTGTACTAGAACTTTTGGTTTTGTCTTTTTAGGATAACAGCAAGGATGGATATAGGATGATATAGGATAAAGAGGTTATAGGGGGGAAAGATGATATATAGGATATAGGATAAAGGATGGAGCAGTATACTGCCTCTGTACAAATCCCTGGTTAGACCGCATATGGAGTGCTGTGTACAGTTTTGGGCACAGGTGCTCAGGAAGGATATAATGGAACTAGGGCGAGTACAAAGGAGGGCAACAAAATTAATAAAGGGGATGGGGGAACTACAATACCCAGAGAGATAAGCAAAATGAGGATTATTTAGTCTAGAAAAAAGACTGAGGGGCGATCTAATAACCATGCATAAGAATATAATTGGACAATACAAATATCTCTTCGAAGATCTGTTTATACTAAGGAAGGTGATGGTCACAAGGGGGCATTCTCTGCGTCTGGAGGAGAGAAGGTCTTTCCACCAACATAGAAGAGGATTCTTTACTGTTAGGGCAGTGAGAATCTGAAATTCCTTGCCATAGGGGGTGGTGATGGTGAACTCAGTCGAGGGGTTCAAGAGAGTCCTGGATGTCTTCATGGAGCGTAACAATATTGTATCTTACAGCTATTAGGTTGTTTAGAAGGACGTAGATCTGGGGATTTATTCTGATGGAATATAGGCTGAACTGGATAGACAAATGTCCTTTTTCGGCCTTGCTAACTATGTTACTATGTTACTATGATATATCATGTAGTAATAGCACTCTCTAGATCCAGCGAGTGTTATCACATAGGATCATAATATCCTCCCAAGTATGTGAGGATCCTGAAAGATGGAGATTGCTTGAGGGAAGCTGCAGGCCCTATTAGATCGCAAGTAATTACTACATATCTAAAAGGGGTCAGTCAACCCCAATTACATCTGTGTTATGTAAATCATAGTGATTAGAGGTACATATTACAATTGAAACCTGATTCCAGAATTCAAAAACATGATGATCATGTAAACAAGGGGGATAGACATGTAACTGTGGTGGGACACTTACACGAAATGGGAGGAGGGACCGCAATATGAGGGAGGGGCCACAGTATGAAAAAAATGTCAAAGGATAACCCATCTTATATTGTCTGTGATATCCTAATAACAATACATGGGGCATGACAGGATAATTTATGCTATATACCCTTATTTTTCTCCGGACTTCCTCTTGCAAGTATGGCTCATGCCAGAACAATGAATGGGTGAGCTCTAACCATTCTACTATTTGCACGGGTTGTTTTGAACACTTTTTATTATTTGTCTATCTGTATGTGTACCTTGTTTTACATAATTATTATTAAAAGTTAGGTTTTATAACTCCATGATATATCCAACCATACTGTTACTCACTTTCTTTATCAGGATCTATTTGCTGTTTTTGTTTTGTCTTTTTTGCAATAATTAGCTGCTAAAAGGAATCTATCACCAGGTTTTACAATTTATTCATAGTTGAGTAGCTGATATATGAACCTCCAAGTCCCTTTGCATATCCAAAAAATACCCTTCATAATCCAACATATTCCACACATATTACATGTGTGGAATGCCTGCTTGTTAGGGTATTCCCACATGTATTCAGATTGTCTAGCAGCCGCAAGTCATGCAGCTGAGATGACGAAAACTAAATCTCCGAGCATGCCAAAACACTCAGAGATCACCCGAGCAACGATGCTACTCGCCCATCACTAATTGCCACTTGTCGCAAACTGAGATAGATAGTGTTGTGAATAGGCTGGAAATGAGTTCTGAGCAGAAGC
>VIAB01000276.1:315552-327608 GCA_009801035.1 Oophaga pumilio
CCGATAACCGATACTTGCGGTATCGTATCGCTCAACACTATTAATGACTTGTCAGAACATATTGAAAACTATAAAGGACAAATACTGCCATGTAAAAGTATTGGCTTCAACATTATCGAAGCATTTAACCTCTTCAGCTACAGATTATCATGCTGTATTTGTAAAACACAAACCCTCAAGTGCTTCCCACCCTTTATATCCAGAAAGATTGTCTGTGTTAATGTAAACCATGTTTTATTAACTTCATTTCATGTTTCCGACTCAGAGTAAGCGCTTGAGGCTGAAACAACAGCTTTTCCTAAGCAACATTTAGAAATGTCTACAAGGTCTACACATTACTCTTTGATCTCTTCTACAGAGACACTTCCTCATAATGGCATTGATGACAACTGTCCAATACAATCTATTACATTGATTTGTCCCATTAGTATAAAACCACTTTAACTAATAAACACTGCTTGTCACTATAGAACAGAGTTGAAATTATACCAGCGGAACAGTATGTCTTTCAGAAATCATGGACAACGTTAGATATATGGGGATTTGAGAATAGTGTTAGAATTCTGGGGTTATGTAAATATCTGAAGGGCAAGGTGCTGTTTAAAGCACCACTCCTGCATTTTTTTTATTCGGCACTGGAATGGCACAACCAATGTATGTCTTCTTACTCTAGTAATATACTTACCAGCCACCCTCTTCATCTGTTATCAGTGCCTTTTAGGTACCATTCTGCTATCTTTCGACCGCAACTTCTGGCTGGCAGAGGTAACAGTGACACACTCTCACTGCATACCTATGAGAGCCTTGTTGTGGCCACCTTCTGCCTCTTAGTCTTACATTGAATTGTGACTTCTGGATCTCCTAGCAAACAAGGGAGTGATTCGGCAGGTTACAAGTTGCAGTAGACCAATAGACCGATCGTAGTGGCGCAAGTAAAAGATGAAGATCATGACTTGTGAGTATAAGACTGAAGGCAGAGAACTTAGATTAGTGGCATCATTCCAGTGATTAAAAAAAACCCACTGGAGTGGAGCTTTACTGTAAATAAGAGAAGTCTACAATAATAGAAAGTAATAATAGTAATAATAACAGAAGGCACTGCAATATGACTTCACTTTTTGTGATAGCATACCAATTTAGGAAGTAAAGTCGTCACAATATGGTCAAATACAGTCAAAAATAAATATGTAGACAAAGTGTAGAAGAAAAGGGACACAGACCGGATAAATAGCAACTTTGTTTTCTTCATACAGTGCAATCTACGTGGTGGAGATGCAGATAGCACACATATAATGGCCGTTCCAATCTACTTTACGCATCTTCTGGCCTGATCCAAAAGAGTGTCCTTATGTTTTCCCTATATTTGGACTAGATGTAGTTTTGCAGAGAGGTTAGCATATGACTTCTGTAAGTAGGCCCACCACTAGTGATGAGTGAACGTGCTTGGATAACTTGTTATGTGAGTATGCTCGGGTGTTATACGAGTACCTTGGGCGTGCACAGATAGTATATGCAAGTCCCTGTGGCTGCATGTTTTGCGGTGGTAGACAGCAGCAACATATGCAGAAATTGCCTGTTTGTCAATTCCCACATGTGTTGCGGCAGTCTACCACCGCAAAATATGCAGCCGAAGGGACTCAAAAATATTCACCGAGCAGCCCAAGATACTCAAATAACACCCGAGCATATTCAGATAACACGTTATCCAAGCACGTTCGCTCATCACTACCCACCAAAAATGTCTTTATGTGTTCCTACATACATATATGTTCTTCCTTTCTATTCCTCCTGGCTTGACTTGTCTAGAGATGAGTGGTGCAAAATTACCAGAGTTGCAAAAAACATGATTTTGTGAAACTCTGCTGGGTGTTATTTCTGATACATGTGATTATATGTGGTCACCGAGTGGTGATGTTGTACATTGCTGCATGACGAGGGTTTTACATGCATGCTGTGATAAAACATTTAATTTCTTAATGAAATTAAATTAGTGGAAAGAGGAGGTTGGAAATATATGCATGTGAACATAAGATTTGCACATACTAACAAAAGCCTGTCGTTCATGAACTACATCCATGCTCAGTCTTAAAAAGACCAAGAACAACTGAAAATCTATCCACTTCACCTCATAGCTGCAACATTGGTTTTGCTACCAAAGAATTTGAGAATTTCATGTCAAGTATAGCATATATGTAATAGGAATTGACATTTCAGCTTGATAAAGCCAAAAGTATTGAAGGGGTTGTCTGTTTAATTTATTTTTTATCCATTGGTTTCCGATGCTTAAAAATAACAAGCTCAGCTGTACTTACTGCTGCCTCCGTTGATGAAGATTGCTGGCCTCACGTGAACATCACGTGACTACTGTAGGCAATCACTGGACTCCGCAGGAATGTTAATGTAGATGCCACCAAACCGCTGAGCACAGAGATTGGATATAATGGTCCCATTATATTGACATGATACCACCGCTGCAACGGTGCAGATGTCTTTGGTTTTTTGTGCACTTAAAACCAATTGATAAAAAAAAACAATAATAAAATATATAATGATGTCAAGATATTTAGGCATCAAATTTAGTACAGGCATTTATTTTCTTTATTGCAAAGAAAAATAATTTTAATACATCAAGAATCCTCCCGGTAATTGTGAATCTTTCGTTGTCATCTGAAGCTCATTACTCTGCGTGGTACTTGCATTAATTGCATAGATATGGCATGGATACTTTTTTTTGCTGTTTAATCTCATAAATATGGCTTCAATGAATCAGCTATTTGCATTCTGTCTAAATAAATATCTAAATTGCCCCTGAGAATAGAACAACTGTTATTGTGAGTTTATGTCTAATCCTCAATAGATTTCAATGCTAAGAAGCTCAAACTGTCTCCTTCCTCGTATGATAAAAACAGCTGCTAAGCCCGGCTGTTTCTTCAGCCATTTCCCCTTGTGTATACAAGATGGGTTGTAGAAAATGCCATTTCCTGCCTTAAGTAAAAAGAAATCAATTTTAATCTTGTTTAAATGATGTTGGTTAAACTGTGGCAAACTACTGTCTGAAACAAATGGAAGGAGCAAGGCTTAGAGCAACGATAGCGGCCGCTCTGCCCATTATATGGTTTGGCGGTTGGGTCTGGATTGTTGAATCATTAATGGTGAAAAAAAGCTTTTACAGATTCAGAACATTGCTGACTACTTAATAGTATCTTCAACGGCATTTTATATTTACATTGTGGTCAAAACATCTCTGTAAGTGGGCCGGTGATCAATATCGGACAAGAAGAGATTGTGGTCATGGTTAGAAGGCATTTATGGGTTGCTTACTAGAAAGCTAGCATAAAATACAATTGATTGCACATGCATTATAGAGCACAAGTACTGAAAATTTACTTCAATGCAAACTTTACAAATTGGATGAAATCTGTAAAATATTCAGGCACACCAGCAAAGAGTTTGCTGCAGGGATTCAGTACATACTATACATTAATTTCTTTTTTTTATATTCAGTAGAGATGTAAAAACCTCCAAGGAATTGTAGGGCTAAGGCCTCTTTCACACATCCTTTTTTTTACAATCAGTCACAATCCGTCAGTTGGTAGAAAACGGATCCAATGCAGATTGTAGAAAACTGATGCGACGGATCAGTTATTTTGACGGATCCGTCATGGTGCTGAGGTGAACTTTTGAACCTTGTGACATGCTCTTCTGGAGAGAGAGAGAGAGAGAGAGAGAGAGAGAGAGAGAGAGAGATATTTTCCATGCCAGAAAGGAATTGAAATTGTTCTGGGCATGCTCAGTATCAAAAAACAGAATCCGTCACTAGAATCCGTCTTTTGACTGACAGCAACGGATCCTGCGCCCATAGGCTACCATTATAGCCCACAACGGATGGCACTGGATCCGTCGCTGTCTGATTTTCCAATTTACACAAAAAGCGATCCTATGTCTGTTGCCTCCGTCCGATGGACAAATAATTTTCAACGGATCCGTCGAATGATGGATGAAACGTGCGGCCATCCATCCCATGCCGTCGCTAATAAAAGTCTATGAGAAAAAAACAGCATCAATTGCAGGATCCGTTTTTTTCACAAAATGACGGATTGTGACTGATGGCAAAATACTGATGTATGAAAGAGGCCTAAGGCTAGTTTCACACTGGCGTTCAGCAGGGCAGCGGAGGGCTGAGTACTTCCTCCATCAAGCACCGTCCACCGCCGCACCTCTTCCTTTCAGCGCCGCCTACCTCTGCATGCAGCCTGTGTACCCTATCTTTAACATTGGGTATGCAGGCCATGCGGATGTATGCAGATGCTTCTGCATGCGTCTTTTTGACGCTGCGCCGACCGCAACAAAATGCAACATGTTGCATTCGACGCAGCGTCAAAACGATGTATGCGTAGGAATCCGCATACATCCACATGGCCTGCATACCCAATGTTAAAGATAGGGTACGCTAGCCTAAGTTCTTTTTTGCTGTGTTTCTTTCTGCAGCCCAATTTTGCTCTTTTGGTAGTAAAAAATCTGCTTATAAAAATCAAGTTTTGTTGCATTTTTCTTGAGTTTTTGGTGCATTTTTTTGCTACATTTTTGTTGCAGATTATATACTGTTTTAAAAAATAAAGGGAACATTTAAACAGCAGAATATTGCTCAAAGTAAATCAAAATTCTGTGAAATCAAACTGTCCACTTAGGAAGCAACAATGATTGAAAATCAATTTCACATGCTGTTGTGCAAATTGAATAGACCACAGATGGAAATTATTGGCAATTATCAAGACACACTCAATAAAGGAGTGGTTCTGCAGGTGGGCACCACAGACCACATCTCAGTACCAATGCTTTCTGGCTGATGTTTTGGTCACTTTTGAATGTTGGTTGTGCTTTCACACTCGTGGTAGCATGAGACGGACTCTACAACCCACACAAGTGGCTCAGGTAGTGCAGCTCATCCAGGAAGGCACATCAATGTGAGCTGTGGCAAGAAGGTTTGCTCTGTCTGTCTGAGTAGTGTCCAGAGGCTGGAAGTGCTACCAGGAGACAGGCCAGTACACCAGGAGACATGGAAGGGGCCATAGGAGGGCAACAACCCAGCAGCAGGACCGCTACCTCCGCCTTTGTGCAAGGAGGAACAGGAGGAGCACTGCCAGAGCACTGCAAAATGACCTCCAGCAGGCCACAAATGTGCATGTGTCTGCACAGACGGTTAGAAACCAATTCCGTGAGGATGGTCTGAGTGCCCAACGTCCACAGATGGGTGTGGTGCTCACAGCCGAACACCATGCAGACGGTTGGCATTTGCCACAGAACATCAGGAATGGCAAATTCACCACTGGCACCCTGTGCTCTTCACAGATGAAAGCAGGTTCACACTGAGCACATGTGACAGATGTGACAGAGTCTGGAGACGCCGTGGAGAGCAATCTGCTGCCTGCAACATCCTTCAGCATGACCAGTTTGGCAGTGGGTCAGTAATGATGTGGGGTGGCATTTCTTTGGAGGGTCGCACAGCCTTCCTTGTACTCACCAGAGGTAGCCTGACTGCCATTAGGTAAAGAGATGAGATCCTCAGACCCTTTGTGAGACCATATGCTGGTTCGTTTGGCCCTGGGTTCCTCCTAATGTAGGACAATGTCAGAACTCATGTGGCTGGAGTTTTTCAGCAGTTCCTGGAAGATGAAGGCATTGAAGCTTTGGACTGGCCCGCCCGTTCCCCAGACCTGAATCCGATTGAGCACATCTGAGACATCATGTCTCGCTCCATACACCAATGTCATATTGCACCACAGACTGTACAGGAGTTGGCGGATGCTTTAGTCCAGGTCTGGGAGGAGATCCCTCAGGAGACCATCATCTGTCTCATCAGGAGCATGCCCAGGCATTGTTGGGAGGTCATACAGGCACGTTGAGGCCACACCCAATACTGAGCCTCATTTTGACTTGTTTTAAAGACATTACATTCCACTTTAATTTTGTGTGTGACTCCAAATCCAGGCCTCCATTGGTTAATAAATTTGATTTCCATTGATGATTTTTGTGTGATTTTTGTCAGCACATTCAACTTTGTACAGAACAAAGGGCATGACATTTCTGAAATCTCATACTGTAAAAAGCAGCTTTTAATTTGCAAAAAACAAATCATCAAGAAAACGCTTTAAAAATCAACATAGTGTAAGACTTTTCACCATAGCACAATTCAAAGCACTTCTAATTTGGAGCGGAACACAAGTAATAAGCCCAACATACTATCCCGTTCTTGCTCTTAAAGAATAATCTATTAAATGGCCACAGCGGTTTTACATGAATTTCTTTTGTGCAATGATAAGTACAGTAATGCAATTTTTAATTTTTTTTTATATTTCAGTTTTAGTGACTTACGTGTAGTTTTAGCAGCTACTTGCATTGCATTATGCTGCTAGTGGAATCTTTGGCCATGCAATATATAGTATGTCATGGCCAAAGATACGATGTTGCCCTATCCAAAATTACAGACTGACTGCGTTTCGGAGCATCCACTCTATGTGGATAAATGCAAACTTGTACATCTGGTTACTAATAATCTGCAGGCATCATATGTCCTAGAGGGAGTAAAACTAGGAGAGTCAAATCTCCAACTCCAACAGGGCCCTTGACTATCACAGATCTTTAATGGTTTTAATCTTCGCACATGGGCCAAAGTGACCATTGTCTTAAAAACGGTGCCTTATATTAGTTGGAATTAAATGAAACGGTGCCCTGTTCTTCTGCAACCATTTTGATGACGTAGGATGACATTATACTGATTCTGCTTGTGTCACTATGTAGTTTCATGTACTTCACTAAATGTTATGACCTCACGGGATAATAATGTTGTCCTTTAACCAAATTGTGTGTTCAAAGCTCAGCTCAAGAGATAAGTCTTTGATAATTTTTAAGGAGTATGTCCATCTTTGTTTTAAAGGGAATTTGTTACCAGGTATTGCCATCCAATGTGAGAACAGTATGATGTTTGGGCAGAGACCAAAACTACAACATTCTGTCTCTTACTGGGCTTCTTGCTGTAGTTTTGATAAAATTACCACTAAAAAGTTATCACTGGAGCATTAGTAAACCTACTGTCAGGTATTTCTCCATATTTTTGAGCTCTGGAAAACCCCAACCACTGATTGTCAGCTTTCTGCCTATGCATAGTATATTCAGAAAGCTGCCAATCAGTGGTGTGGGCGAGGTCATACAGAGCTCACAATTCAGAGAACTGGTAAATCTGCAGCAGATAAAGAAGCATCCCATTAAGTCCATTGCTAGAATTACAGTATTTGATCCTTTGTCATGTTTCTCTCAGATATGGGGGCAAAAACCTGATAGCAAATTTCCATTAAGTAATGATGTCAAGGCTCAGTAGCAGTAAGATATTTATTAGAATTATTGATAATGACACAAATAGTTTGCAAATAAAATTTAAAAAGTTATATCGTGAAAGAAAAGCAATATGTTTTTGTAAAAAGATCTAAATAATAGTACAATGTTATTGTGAGACTAATAAGTTGTGAAATGGAGCAAGTAAGTCGGTATCTAAGTTTTTCCATTTTTTTCTTTTTATCCTTCTTCCTAATTATTCTATTGCTGTGAACAATATAGGTAACTTTTTTCCATAGCTCTATAGTACTAAATGTAAAACAGGACATTTATTAAGTAAAAGAAGTGACTACAGTCACTTTCACAGTATTTCTTTTCACAGTGCAGTCAAATCCTGTATTGTGCTCAGCTATTATGAATGACGTTATGAAGAGTGAAGCCCATTGACTGATAAACACAGTAAAAAAACACATTTTCTGTGCTGATAGAGAACTATTGTTTCATATTCTGACAATCATTTATCAGCATAAGTGAACTGACGTAAGTGCTAATGTGCTGAAATTTCCAGTCCTATTTGTGCCTATTTATAAATCCCATTTGCTGCACTTCTCAATGATATCCAAGGCTTTCATAGCATTTAGTTACATTGTGACAACATATTCTAATTTTCCAGTGCTAGATGCAAGGATTGACCTCGTAAGAAAAATATTAGGCTCACAAAGGTGGATTTACAAAAAAAACATTATATTATTTTCCTATTTATCGTTCAGCATGGCCTATAATGGGAGAGTTAGAACAGATGGAATGCAGGTGGCATTCATGCTTTTTAAATGGAATTAAAGTTGTCCTTATATCCAGGAAACCGAAATTGTTCTGTTAACACAATGCTCTGGATAAAAAGCAAAAGCGACATTAATGATATCAGTATTTTAGCTTTCTTGTCATGGTGGCTGTTATGAGCTCGGTTGCAACAACTTTAACATATAATGGATTGCAACCGAACCCGGGGTCCGCGATACATTTTATGTCACTGCTGCCGAACACCCTTTGGGTAACAGGGTAACAACTGACAACTAAAGGATTAAATTAGATCTCGCCTGTGTTACTTCACACTAGGGCAGATGTAGAATTGGCACTATCTCTGTTAGCGTCACAGGAGATGTGCTATCGACTGGCGTAGATGTAGCCCTGTTAATGGCACAGAAGCCACTTGCCAGATATTAGGTTTGCACTATGTGCTGCAAGCTGGTATAGACATAGCCCTGTTGACTGCACAGAAGCTACATGCCAGCCGCTAGGAAGTGCGTGCGACTAAAGCCAGGCATACAGTACAGACCAAAAGTTTTGACACACCTTCTCATTCAAAGATTTTTCTGTATTTTCATGACTAAGAAAATTGTAGAATCACACTGAAGGCATCAAAACTATGAATTAACACATGTGGAATTATACATTACACTTTACAAAAAGTGTGAAACAACTGAAAATATGTCTTATATTCTAGGTTCTTCAAAGTAGCCACCTTTTGCTTTGATTACTGCTTTGCACGCAGAAAAGGTGAACGGATGGACTCTACATGCCTGGTTCCCACCGTGAAGCATGGAGGAGGAGGTGTGATGGTGTGGGGGTGCTTTACTTAGAAAGAGTCCACTAAGTAAATGTACAAACAGTCACAATATTATCAAATATCAAAAAATGTCGACGCAATATTACCTCCAGTGGATTGTGGTGCCAGCCCCTACGCACGTTTCGGCTGTGAAGCCTTCTTCCGGGGGTGGCATCACACCAAATAGAGCAGGGTTATATATACATAGATCACCAATACAAGTTCAGATAACATCGGTCTTAATTCTAACAAGTACGTACATTGGTCCGCCAATAGGGAATCAGATAACATTTATCTTGTTACTGTCAAGTACATACATTGGTCCATACCTCTATGTGCCGGCCTCAATGTGGGAGTATACATATCATGGGCGTAAAGATCATGCCCATGGGTGGTACAGAGGCACCCAAATACCAATCATATGTATCAAATTCATTCAGCATACGCCCCCAAAATGTCATTCATTCGCTGTGACCAAGAGTGTTAGCGATCATAAGATCGCACCTAGTGTCCAAAAGACCCGCCGCTATGTTGGCGCACCCCGCACCGATAGGCGCAGCCCCGAAACATCAGGATGCGCGACAAAGCGCCGGGCCCCAAACGCGAGTCTGACTTCTGACGCGGATGATGCTGAGACGCGTCATAGCAGCCCGGCGCCCACGAGGCACGCCTCCCGATGCTCCAGACCGCGCCGAACGGGCGCGTGCGCACAGCGGCCGTCCAGGACATAGAGCAGAGGAATACATGCTATTTCATGAGGTAGTATACTAGTCCCACGCTCATAGAGGAGACGTATCTCACATTACATTGGCCCATAATATGAACAGACAACAAAA
The DNA here is from genome assembly GCA_009801035.1 of Oophaga pumilio. Taxonomy (NCBI): domain Eukaryota; kingdom Metazoa; phylum Chordata; class Amphibia; order Anura; family Dendrobatidae; genus Oophaga; species Oophaga pumilio. Next base: position 325,324 of record VIAB01000276.1, read on the forward strand.
GGGGGTAATCTAAAGTGTGTGATATATCCAAAATGCTAACAGGAGTTCTTTTACATATCTATATATAACTACTATTACATTAAGTAAGCATACAATGATATCAATGATTGGAGTATGCACAATATACATAAGGAACCATGTTATGAGTAACCAACATGTAACACACAATTATTGGAATACATAAGTATTATTGAAATACAGAAATGTACAAACAATTAGTAACACCCTGGAATCAAAAGGAAGAGAGATATTCAAAAATGTAAAGATAAAGTACGTGTTGGGAACCGATCCAACTGTTTCTTGTATAGTGATGTCCAGATTTTCTATACCATGCATTAAAAGATAACGGTGATGGGATAATGACCTGCTCGACAAAATGAACAAAAATTAATAAAAACAAAATTGGTGAGATAAAAATGTCGAAAAAGCACACATGGTCAGAGGAAAGGTACAAAACTGCAGGTCTCATTAAGTCCATCTGGATGCATAGTTCGTAAAGACCATATCCATTTTGTTTCTAGTTGTGCAAGGGGACAACTGATTTCACCACCCCTAATATCTAACATTAATCCATCAATCCCTCTTGCTTTAAAGCACTTTGGGTCACATTGGTGGTGGAGTTTAAAATGTTTCGGTATTGTGCGTAGATGTTCTATACACGTTTCCTCTCTTGCTGCAATAATGTCTCGGACGTGCTCCCTTATTCTAATTTTAAGAGCTCTGGTGGTCATGCCAACATAAATGAGTGGGCATGAACAACATGCATAATAGATCACGGCCTTGGTTTGGCATGTAATTGAATGAGTAATTTTAAAGGTTTTACTACCATCCGAAGATGAAAAAGAGGTCGCTTTTTCAATGTTTGGACATGCCACGCATTTTCCACATGGGCTACAACCCCATTTTGGTTTCTTACTAGATATGAAAGGTAATTTGCTCTGGTCATTCTTATCATAGTGGCTGTGGACAAGTATATCCCTCAAATTCTTACTATGTCTTGCCGTAATACTTGGAGTGGGAGGTAAGTATTTATTGAGGGTAGAGTCCGCCAGAAGGATAGGCCAAAATTTTTCCATTGCTTTACGCATAAGGTTCCATTGAGAATGATATATAGTTATCATTCTCACTTTTTTAGATTCTTTCAAAAGATCACTGCGCCCATTTCTTGATCCATAGATGAGGTCTTGTCTATTTAGACATCTTATGTTGTTTTGGGCTCTTTTTACCTGTCTTCTACTGTAGCCCCGAGAAAGAAACCTATCCTTCAAATCCGCCGCTCTGATCCTATAATCGGTCTCTGAGGAACAAATACGGCGGACTCTCAAAAATTGGCCTGTCGGGATCGACCTGATGACCTGCGACGGATGGGCCGACCGTGTGTGTAATAGAGAGTTAGTGGAAGTCGCCTTTCGAAATAAATCGGTTTGTAAAAAACCATTGATGTCACGTTTGACCGTGACATCTAAAAAATCGATAAATTCATAATGATATTTGTAAGTTAATCTTAAATTTAGATTGTTATTGTTTAATTCTTCAAAGAAAATCTTTAATTGATCTACTGTTCCCTGCCAGATCAAAAAAACATCATCGATGTACCGCGCCCAAAAGGGGACGCGGTCCATCGATGTGTGATGATCTGACATGAAGAGGTCCCTCTCCCACAGCTCCAGGAATAGGTTAGCGTATGAAGGAGCAAAGGCCGCCCCATCGCTGTACCCTGGAGCTGTAGGTAGAGGGACCCTCCAAAATAAAAAAAATTGTGTTTAAGAGCAAATTCCAGTAAATCCATAACAAAGTGGACTTCCTCTATAGTGAAATTGGTCAGATTTAGATAGTATAATACTGCTTTAAGACCGTCTTCATGCCTAATACTAGTATAGAGGGCTTCAACGTCACAGGTCACCAGCATCGACCCCTCATCCACATTCAAAGAGTCAATTTTTTTCAGGAAGTCACTTGTATCCCGAGTATATGATGGCAAAGTCTCCACCAAGGGCTTTAACAATGTATCGATATATTTACAAACTTTTTCAAGAAAATTGCCCACCCCTGAAACGATTGGTCTGCCAGGGGGAATTTTACAGTCTTTATGGACTTTTGGTAAAAGGTAAAGTGTTGAGACTTTAGGTTCAGAGACCGTCAAGACATCCCTTAAGGATTTAGTGATTGTCCCACATTCATATGCAGAATCAAGGATTCTTGTTAGTTCGCCTGAATAGACAGCTAATGGATTGAAGGATAGTCTCTAGTGTTGAGCGATACGATACCGCAAGTATCGGGTATCG
>VIAB01000277.1:0-12241 GCA_009801035.1 Oophaga pumilio
TACCCGATACTTGCGGTATCGGAATGCTCAACCCTAATGCTTACCTGTCTGAAAAGGCCTCAATAATGATGCATTATTGAGGCCTTTTCAGACAGGTAAGCATCTCTGCCTGTTTTTGGTGGTGTTTTCTTGAATTTGGGATTTTTTTTAATCCACTTTTTGTGGTTTTGATCTTTACTTGGTTCTGCTGGATTTCTTCTCGTTCTACATATTAAATATGTATGCCGCCATCACCTCTTATCGTCTTCTGCATTCACACAATATATACAAACATAACTTTCAGGAAAATCTCCCCTGAAGCTTTACATTATTTGTTTTTTCCCCATCTAAGACAAAAACAGTCGTAGACTAGGTTACTTCAGATTAAGATGTAAGGATATGAACACAGGGAGACAGAGACGTGGCTTCGATGCAGCCAAAAAATACTAGGTCATGCAAGCCTCAACAGTTTCCAAAAATTCTAAATTGTTTGTCAATTGATTCCTTATTGCTAATTAACGCACAAATTTTTAGGCCAACCAAGTAAAAATCTAGGATGGTTTGCATGACATTGGTTCTATGTATTTGTGTATACATGTCTCTTCCCATCGGTCATGTTCTGAGATAGCATGGAGGTCTTCATGAGATTTTCCTCGCATGGACCAAGTGTTTAGGTTTTCCTGATAAGGTGGATCCTCTAAACCCTGGGTCCAGGTGGTCATAAACATTGGGGCAGCAGGCAGACAGGCAGGTAGGAGGTGAGAATTTGGCACAATCAGGAATCTCAAGAAGATGGAAGTGGAATCCAGCAGGAATTGAAGAAAGTTCAAGCACATTATGTACAGAAGGTGGAGTTCAACAAACGGAAGTCTAGAGTCTCAATACCAAGACACAGATGCATGTCAATGGGCCGTAAAAAAGTCTAGGGAGATGATGTTATTGATCCATGTGGGTGTAAGGAGGTGGCGGGGAACCTCCCGTGCCTCTTCTCTACAGGACGCTGTTCACACAGTCACAGGCGGCACCTCATTGTTTATGAATGTTTATACACTGTAATGTCATGTGCAGTAATGTGTAATGTAATGTATCTGTCATGTACTGTTTATAGGATTAGGGTCAGAGTAGGACCTTATATAGTATAGTATTGGGATACAGTAGAGGGGGCATTATAGAGATAGGATAGTATAGAATAGGTTAAGAGTTAGGTGGCACAGGGGTTAATTTACTGAGGGGGGAAACATAGACCAAGGACTTGTAGTTAGGTTGCTTCCTGTTTTGGAGTCAGAGCCTGGGCAGTCTGCCCACGAATAGGAAGTGTGAGCAGAGGAAGAATAGAGGATCATAGCTGTGGGGTTAAAGCTGTGGTGACAATAAGGGGCCCCGGGCGGAGAATAGTACAAACAGGCACCAGCTTAAAGGGATCATCCCCAATCAGGATCCGGGGGTCCATGACAGGGGTGGGAGCCGCAGTGAAAGTGTTCCTGGAACCTCTTCCCATTGCAGCTGGACACGGGTCTGATAAGAAGCTGGTGACAGGAAAGAACAGGAGGGACACGAACTGTCTCAAAAGATGCAGCCGGGATTTCCGGGCAGAGGAAGCTGCTAGTGAGAACAGAGCCTGTCCGGATGACAGAGAAAGAACGGAAAATTGACTCCATATGTGATATGTGCTGCCAAAGTAAAGACTGTTTTATTGTTCAGTAAAGTTACATTGCTCAACAAGAACATGGAGTACCGAGTGATTTATGGGACTTATTCATCAGAGGCTGAAGTAGAAAGAAAAGTGGAAACTCCAGCAGCTGAAGTGAGTACAGTACTGTATGCAAAGCTGAAAGGACTTGTTATATCATTTGTGAGGCGCCAGGGTGTGGGAACAGAACAGCCAGTTGCAACGACTACCACCCTGGCCTTCTTACATGGGCGTCCTACAAAAACTGACGTGGAGCACAACAGAGGGCAGCGGACCCAGGAGAAGGAAGCGAAGCCTGAGATACCAGGGACAGGGGTGTAACATCAGGAATACATTGTGTACATTCTATATACCTGACAAATACATGGTTGCCTTGGTAAAAAAAGGACTGCATGCCAGTCTTACATCTTAAGAACTCTGTCTGATAAACGTCTTTATCCAGAAAGTTGGAAATCTATTACTTCATTCTAAAAAATGTGAAGGAAATTTGCTGTAGGGGTAGGTTTTATCTGATATATGCCCCTAAATCAATAAAGAAAGGTTACGTCGGGCACTAAATGGGAAAGGTGAGTGATGAAAAGTGAAATGTAGATGCCTCCTCCGTGATTGCTTTTTTAGATTACCTCTAACTGGGTTAGGTCACCGCACGCACCCGCTGTACACACCGTGACCCGGCACAACCTACGTGATACAGTCTAATTTGATCCATTTTGTGAGTGAGGTGAGTTCCCGCTGTGGAAGGATGGTTCGGCAATATGGAATAATAGATCTCTTTACACAGCAGGGAACATACTGAGTCGGAAGGCATTTTTTTTTTTTACTTGAGATCCAGCAGCTGAAAAAATATCAGATACTCTAATTATTAATCCATTAATGTAGTTTTTCTTCTCTTGAACAAAAAGAACAAAAGTTAGTGTTCATTTACTAATGTTTATATATAGCCTGAGTGGAAACCATTAACCATAACCTCTATGTCTAAGTATTAAGCTTCTGGGGTTCATAAAGGTCACTGATAGTTTAAATGTACTTAAAGGGATCCCGTCATGTTAGTAACTGATCTGCAGGCAGGATGTTATAGAGCAAGAAGAGCTGATCAGATTGATAGACGTTCTTTGTGGGCAAAATTTCATAAAAAATTACATTTCATTCACTGAAATTCCAGGCCAGTGGGCAGTCCTATCCAGTGATTGACAGTCCGGCGTGTATGACTGTTCTTGCAGAGATAGCTGTCAATCAATGAATTGGACTGCCCACTTACAGTAAACAGGTACATGACAGGTTCCCTTTCGCAAACCATACATTTCATAAGGGGCTCATTATTACATAACAGTCAGGATCCTGCTGTCTATTAGGTTACAGTAACAATCTATGTCATTGTTTGCTCCTTCCACATCTCCTGTCGATAAGCGCAAGGTAACACTGGAGCAGTTCTGCTTTGGGGACTTTTGGTGCCGTCCAGGCTGGGAGTTTGTAATTTATCTTCACGACACTGTTGTCTCATTATCGCACTGCTCTGAGCCATGGGGAAAGGCTACTCACTATTTAATCTCTCTATATAGTATTATTATATATTAAATAAAAAAAAAAATCTTGCAGTCTTCACACTGGCCTCTAGACCTAATTTAAGTTTCCAAATTCCTGCTGGGCACATGAAAATTAGCAGCAATAGATTGATCCAACCCCCTTCCCTCTCTTAGCTTCCAATTTGAGCATGTTCAAATGTAGGCAAAGGTTGTGACATCGACTATTGTGAATGGTTTGTCCTGTGTTATCTACTGTATACAGAGGTGCTATCAGTCATTGTACAGGAGGAGGAGGTGAGCTGTGACATCACCTATTGTGAATGGTGGATCCTGTGTTATCTACTGTATATAGAGGTGTTATCAGTCATTGTACAGTAGGAGGAGGTGAGCTGTGACATCACCTATTGTAAATGGTGGATCCTGTGTTCTCTTTTGTATATAGAGGTGTTAGTAGTCATTTATAGGAGGAGGAGGTGAGCTGTGACATCATTTATTGTGAATGGTGGGTCCGATGTTATCTACTGTCTATAGAGGTGTTATCTAGTGAGCGGTGTGAAAATTGCAAGATTTATGTTTTTTTATATAGATTTTGTGATATGAAAAACTGAAAAAAATATATTATAAAACATTTTTAAAAAATACATTTAACATAAAAATCTTATTTAAGCATTAGGCCATTTTCTAATAACAACATGTCCCTTTTAAAAAAAAAGCTCATTTCAATGTGTGGAACTAGAGAGACAATTTGCTTCATCCTGGAGGAGAGTTAGTTTGTATACTTGTTTTCCAGATCACATGCCAGTTGGAAAGCTCCATGAGGATAGACAGTACCCCTGAACTCTGACCTAATAACCTAGTACCCTACTCTGTACTGAAGAGGGATGCGAATCCTTTGGTTTAGGTGATTATTTTTTCTCACATTGCTAGAGGGACAGACGTTCACTCATAGGGAACCTATCATCAATAGGTGGCACTAGCGAGACAGCATCTTTCTTCCTGGAGGAGAGAGATAATTTGCATATCTTTTGCAGTATGGATTTCGTGGCCAATAAGTCTCCTTACACCGTCAGATAGGCTCCACAGGGAATTATCCTTAGTCCATAGTGGATTATTTAAAAGTATTAGGGTGGCTGATTTATGTTGGTATAATGGAAATAGGGGACTGAGATATTATTTTTGCAATGGTCCATCTGTATCCACCACTGGTACTTTAAATTTATTCTGATACTGTATAAATGAAGGCAATAGAGCAGAAATTACTCAATGTACGATGAAAAGACCATTACAATATCTGCTTGCAGTCATTGAATAAGAAAACTTTATTGCTTACTTCCAGGAGAATTGTTTTCATTGGCACAAACGTGTATGCAATAGTGACCCCACTGCCCCCATGATGATTAATGGGTGTAGGTTCTTCTTTAAAGGGGTTACTAAGATTATAAAATATAAAAGCCATCCTAAAACAGTGCCACATCTGCCTACAGGTTGTCTCTGGTATTGCAGGTCATAGAAGAGAATGGGTTCTAGGAAGAAATTGGAAATTAAAATATCTGTTCCATTGTTTTGTCCTTGCACATCTGATTTGATGGCTGTCATTTGCTTTACTACTGCTGCTGCTGCAAAAATTCCATTCTCATGTGAAGAGACATAAATGGCCAACCTTTTACCTTCACCTGTAGACCTGAGTCTCTGGAGACTAGACATTAGCCACGACAGGAGCATTAAGTGTCACAGTGGGACATGTTCCATTAGTAAATTAAGGCATTCCGCCATGACGGATCCCCTTTAAGCCATCTGTAATAAATTATAATTAAAAATTGCTCTTTTTATAGCCGTGATATAATTTATGGCCTATCTGGAATTCACAAGTCGCTGGCCTGGAGAATGGTCTAAAGCTTGGGAAAAGACAGTCTCCATTACTTTCAGCATTGTCAGTTTAACCCATATCAAACTGTATCAATTAAATAGGAAATGTCATAGGATTTCCCTGGAGAAACGGATGGCCTAAAAGTCAAGGTAATCAGCGGAATGCAAAAAAAAAAAAGTCTTCGAGACGCGTTCAGATTCTTCCCCATCTGCAATTATATTGGATAATGAACTGTGGAAAACATAATTTAGAAATTATTTAAAGACCGGATTCACAGTGTGTGCCCGGCATGTTCTCAATCGGAACGGCCTCATCTCCATCCGCAAATGATTTGGTGCCTCTTCGCTTCCCCATTAAATAATCCTATTTATATACTTCCCTTAGCACAACATCCTTAACTAAATGCAAAAACAGTAGACGAAATTCCCGATAAATTGTTTCCTACTCGTGTTATTTTATTTTATTTCTAGATCTCGGAATTTGTTGTCCCCCCCATCGCCCCTATCCAGCTGGCAGAAATTCATTGATTTGCATGCACCGATGAGGCCGCCGTAAGACAGTTCTGCCTTTTTTCATCGAGAGACACTTTACATAATTAGACAAACCTTGACTGTGTAGACACCATTTGATTTCAGAAGTCGAAGCAAGAAGATTTCTCTAATCGATGTTTTGATTAGACAGGGGGATAAAAAATTCAAAGAATTCCCTTCCTTTCTGCTTGACACCATCTTTATGTATGTATTAGCTTTCATAAGAGCACTTAGGCGGAATTAATACCATTTGCATTGGGTGAGTATTATATATGAAAATGGCATTTCATGGTATTGGTATTGCTGTACAACAACGAAATACAAGGACTTCCCTGGAGGGGAAAATGAACATGACAGAAATGGAGCTATACACATCGGGTAGTGCGTAAACGGCATATTCTACGGTTCACGGGCAAGATCGGTGTAATAATAACAATTATTGCATTATTCGGAACGCTAAATAAATAAAAATAATTACACTCTATAATGTATATCATATGCAATAAATGTAAGTAGCAATGTACTATTGATGGGTCGTTCGGTCAAAGAGCCGGCTACCTTCAGGGAACGATGGGAGCTGGCACCACGGAGAAAGCCGTTTGCAGTTTCTGAATTGTTCTCACCATGGGGGTAAGATCAACATTTTCGCATGCAGAGGGAAATAAAAAAACAGGAAATGGTCTGTGAATTTCTGGCTGTAGGTTGGCAGAATTTTGACGTCATCAGACTGAAGATGGGATCTATAAGAGTCGGCTCTTTTTGGTGAGTGGAGTCAAATGATTCAGCTCCCCAAAAAGAGATGGAATGCCCATCACTACAGTGTACCCCGATCTGTGGCTCTCCAGCTATGTAAAACTACAACTTCTCTCATACTCTGACAGCTACAGACTGAAAATGGCTCCAAAAAGCAAACATGTTGATTCACAGAAAAACTGTAGTAAAGAATGGTGTCCTCATTCCTGTGAAATCTGTATCGGTGCCTGCCCTTCCTGCTACTGCTTCTGTTGGCAGGCAGTGCCGCGCTCTTCTTACATGGGCGACCTGTGTTTTGTGACTTGTATTCCCATCCATACTGGAAGACATAGACTTAACTGATGTGTGGTTTGGGTGGGGCTGCAATCTATTTAAGCTCCTGAAATCCTGTTGTCTACTGCCAGTTATAATCTGAGTTACTTCTCTGTAACTTGTGCCTTCCTGTTCTGTCAGTGGACATTCACGATTTGTGACCTCAGATCACTTTTTGACTTTTCTCATTCTTTGCATTTTTGCCCCTACACTGACCTTCTGATTCTGACCCGGCTACTTGACTATTCTCTTACCTCTGGTTCACGCCTCCAGATAGTTAGGGAATATCTTTCAAACTTTAGAATAATCCTTTACAACTGCTTTACTTTCACATACCAGTTTAATATGTCCATGAACTGTCCTGATTCCCATGTTCTGTAATTTCCAATCCACTTCTATACAGTAGACAGTTTATCAACATTATAAGTGCTGGAAATTTCTATCTATCCCTTCATTTCTTTCTTTCCTTACAAACAGCAGAATGAAAGCCTCCTGTGTAATTGGAGCAGTAATTTTCATGTGCAACCAGGAATGATGATCAATTCACAAAGGGGACCTTGGGCTCCTTGTTCTCGTGATTGGTAGGGGTCTCAACAGCTTGGCTTCAGGTGATCATATACTTATTATCTTGAATGTGCATAAATATTTAATATTGTTTATGGAATTTTCTATAGGGTGGATTTGGAGCATGGTTTGCCATGAAGGTAAAGTAGAACTCTGACTCTCTAGAAAGTTACGTTAACAAATTAATCAACGCACAAGATGTTGGACCCAATAACGACATGGTGTTAAAAAAGTGGACATTCAGTTTAAAAATAATGGCTGTGTTAAAGGTGTAGATAGGAAACATATCAACCCAGTGAAGGAAGTTCTGTCACTTAGAAAAATGAGTCTGGTGGCTAAGGCATTTCTTACGTCTGTCTGACAGCCTGTTATCTCTTTGTACTAAAACATCAATTTCTGCCTTCAAATCCAATTCAACTTTTGATCCAGTAACCACCAGTCACTTATTTTTCTGTATTTTGGTGGAAATTGCATCTTTGGTTCCAAATGTTCTTCTCTTTGACTCAAGACTTCTTCTTTTTTTTTATATTAGGATGTGTCTTCCAGACAAACAGAAATAAGACCTTATTGAGCTAAACAAGAGATGAACTTCACAAGAATACAGAGTCTGGTGTGTCTGCCAGCAAATTGAATTTGATCCTCTGTGAAATGATCTGTTCCTCTTCAACATATTTTAGAGATCAATATTTTACATTTACAGTATGTCTGGGAAGTGCAATTACCTATTTGCAGTGAAACGAGTCTTTAGTCTAAAAAGTCATATTAAATTAAGCAACATGACTATGCTGAGGCAGTAAAGATTCGGCGAGATAATTAGGTTGCTATGAATTGTCTCTGTTTTGGCTTCCAAAGCTTTGAATTAATAAGCAAAGCTATTGCTTTCTTATCTCCAGCACATCAGGAAGATCCTTCAGAAGAAAAAAAAAAAGATTAAAGAAGTAAATTATTGACTCTTTGACAATCTTCAGAATGACTTGTAAAAATAAAACTGCATTTCTTATTTTCAGGTTTCATAGAAAAAATATTAAAAATGCCCTTGACTACATATAAATTTTGTAAGCAGTCTGAATTCAAGGTTTAACGTGAAGCTCCTGGCCTCCTGTTAGGCTCCAGGGCCAAAATTTGACTCCTATCCTTGCATCCCCTAAAGCTCATCCTGGAATGGACAATAAATGCTCAACTATTTGTGTTGGGGGAATAGGAACGTTTAGACCCGGAATCTAGTTCTGCTTGGGGACATGCCAATCCTCCCTTCTACAGAATACCAACTTTTGGCCAGGTTTGACATAAACTCAAACTTTTTTGGTCATTACGTTCCAGATTTGCCAGAGCTCTATCTGAAAATTCTTGACAATCTTGGCAAATTCCGGACAGTTGCCATTCAGGATGTCATTAGGTAGATTTAATGTTCTCAAAAGCACCTAGTAACTGTGGAGTTGGCACATGTTGTGGGTTTTAGGGGCATCCATCAATCTATGACTATCATCCAAAGTGACACTGGTGAAATTTCACAAATCTATTCCTCATTTTTAGGCACTGTATTGTGGTTCTATTTGGAAAGTTTATGGTTTGTGCTCACAAAATATGAGTAAATCGATTTAAAACATATCGAATGTGTTACAAGTTTACTCAAAATTAAAATTTCTTGTGAAACTAAGTTTTTAGGAATTTGATTTGGACGAATATAGCAAAAAGGCTTGTACCTGGATTTTTTTGAGGATCACAAAAAGATTAAGATAATAAAACATACTATACTCATCTGTCGTAGGACCTCAACTGTCCTTATACTATCTATGTCGCAGCTCTCTAGTCTTCAGGAACCCAATACTTTAACCAGTGGCGATCTTAAGTAGGGAGTGCGTTAATAAAAACAATACAGATGAGGAAAGGTCAATGAATAAACCAATAAAACCATCATCGGTGGTTTAGGCAGTGAAGGGATTGATAAGAACATCCCTGGTTGTCTAAGGCATCAAAGATGTTTATTGCTACATTCCTGGTGGCATAAGACATGTGAACTGGTTGATAAGAAGATCCCAGGTGATCTAGGACAGAGAAGGGGTTCATAGAAACATTTTTGTGTCTATGGCAGTGAATGGATTGATATTCTGTTCTAAGTATTCTGGCGTATAGGGTAGTGACGGGATTAGTGGTAAGATACCAGGTTGTTGCAGTAGACTCTGCAACCAGTTACATAGCAGCTTGTCCAATTATTCAAGATCTCTGATTAACTGATCGGGATGATGTAGTCCCTTTAATATGGCAGAGACCTTTGAAGAGTGGGAGCATCTTTCCATGTAAAGGCTTAAAGGGGTTGTTTGGTCTCAAGCTACAAGTCTGCAATCACTCTATGTGACTGCAGACTTGTGAATTGTCACATCACACACTGTGTCCTGTAAGAATTTTCTGGTGCCAGCGCCAGGAGCTGCGTGCATGTGACCGCAAGTATGTGTTTTACATACATGCAGTCACGTGCCGACTAGACTTGCGGTTCCTTACTCAGTGCAAGTGTATTGAGCAAGGCTGAATACATCTAGTCGGAATGTGGCCCGGAGTATGCAAGTTGCGTAAGGCTGCCCACATCCGGCATCAGCACTGGAGAATCCTAACGGCACACAGCGCATGTGATGTGAGGATTCACAAGTCTGCAGCCACAAAGAGTGACTGCAAACTTGTAGGCTAACGCCGTACAAACCCCTTAAGCCCTACATACACGTTAGACTAATGTCATCTGAACCTGCTTATAACAATGGGTTTGACCAGCCTTCTAATTGTATGAGAGTCCCAGACAATTGATTATCAGAGGAGTTAAGGATACAATATGTCCAATTTTGGACTGCCCATTCTTTTGTTCTCCTTGAAGTACGATTCTGCCAGAGATGTCTAGCGGTAGTTCTCTAATAAAGAACACAGGAACGCTGGGCAGAGCAAGTGCTCCTATGTATGGGAGAGATGGCTGAAATAGCTGCCTGACGAATGATCTGCCAGACGAATGATCATCCGACAGCCATCCAATGATTTTTGGGGCTTTAGTCAGACCCCACATTGAAGACCTCCTCAGAGCAGCCATTCAGATTGATTTGACAAGACCGTACTAATATAAAACCAGGCTGATACTGTGTAATAAGTTTACATTCAAAACTCCCCAAAAAATGCACAAATGGTTCCCACACTATCTCCTTTGTTTTATTTTCACACCTCTGTCCTCTAATAGATCTCACTATTAGTGCACACAGTATAACAGATGATTAAATAGCATGCCGGTATTGCTGATAGAAAGAAACAATGTCACGTTGGAAAGCTCTATGGGTTTGTAAGACACAGCTTGTATAAGTCTTTATTGAGAACGACATTTCCCTGTTTGCAAGGACTAAAATCTTCCCTGGCTGCATTTTGGGATTGCATGGAAAGAAAGAGTTTCTCCATGCTGGTGTCAGATAGACTTTGAAGAATTAGCCCCTTGGTGGGTAAATCTTTTTGTTTTCAGCAATTACACATTTCATTTCACAGTGAACTAGACTGTTCTGTGCCTGAAGTTTGGCTCTAATGCTTGTTCTTGCCTCTCATGTATGCATTAAAGATAATTGTCTTTGCAGCAGCAATCATTGGCTTTTTTAATGGCATTTTGATTATTTGTGCCCCTTCTGAGCTGGGGGTTGGCCAACAGCCTTACTTGTTCCTCTGTAAAAAGAATAGGAAACAGAAAAATTATGATACAAAGATTTAGTAGATAGATAGATAGATAGATAGATAGATAGATAGATAGATAGATAAATAGATAGATAGATAGATAGATAGATAGATAGATAGATAGATAGATAGATAGATAGATAGATAGATAGATAGATAGATAGATAGATAGATAGATAGATAGATAGATAGATAGATAGAGTAGGAAAGCAGCTGGTAAAATCTTGGATGGGAGGTATGATTCACTGAGGTGGCTAGTCTTGGTGATGTAAGTCCTGGATATGAAAGGTTCCAGAAACAATAGACTGCAGAGAAGTTTTTAATAGGATCGGATTTTGGGTCCAGGTGTTAGGAGTGACCAGAAGAGCTTGGGTGGGAATGGTCACTCCTACAGCTCCAGTCTGGGCTTTTAAGATCCTATTTAAGGCAGCTGAGCTGTGTCAGAGCTGTCTGGATATGGAAGGAGGAAACCATCTAGTGTTCCACATACTTGTCCACTGTCTGAAAGAGCTGAACCTCGATTTAATACGAGTGAGGCCACATTGCTGGACATTGACTATTATTGTATGGATTGTTTTTTTTTTTTGCATTATTGCCCAAAAATTCTAATTTCTTATATGGAGTCCTATGGGAATTTATGGAAACAATGAACCTCACCTTGTTGGACCAGAGACGTCTGTGCATGTTAGCGGCTGCCTATAGAGTATGTAGTCCTATGATAGATAGATACATAGATAGACAGAGAGATGGATAGATAGATAGTGTTAAAAATCACGGGGGATCATGATGAAAAACCCCACTGTTACCTTTTCGTCACGAACAGTCCTGTGCTGCCCCTTATCATCCAGACAATTACGCATTTAACCAATGATCAATGGAGGAGGCTGCAGTTGGCAGCACTCAGACATTGTGGAAAAATTAACTTTTATTTTGGACATAAAGCAATCACTATATAGCATTATCAAAACATTGAGGGTTACAGGAAGGAAAGTAAGACACATAAACCAAAAAGGACAACAAACAATATTAATAAACGTATAGCACAACACCATCTGTCATCTGCTCAAGTCCATTCCTCTTGAACATTCCCATCATTAAAACTTATCACATAGGTGATAACTTCCACATTGGTGGGGGTCCCACTGCTGAGACCATCACAGATTCCTAGAAAAAGGCTGTGAAGTTCCCTGACAGAATGGAGAAGTGTCTGCGTACGTATGCCCCCCGCTCCATTCTTTCTCTATGGGACTGCCAGAAATAACCAAAGATCCATTCCGATGGGGCAAGTCAGAGTTCAATTCTCAGGATCAATGGGTTCCACTAGTTTTCAGCT
>VIAB01000277.1:31870-46604 GCA_009801035.1 Oophaga pumilio
TCAGCTATTCCCAATGCCGGCAGCATCCTGAACCGTTCAGTTGCATCAAGTGATTAGTGGTCGAGGATAAGTACTGCACATTTATTCCAATAGGGGTTAGATATGAAGTGCATACTTTCAGTGTATACTATGCAATGCTTCATTTCTCCTGTGATGGCGCTACAGGATAATTAAACATTTAATTTTAATGTTCCTCACTAATTACTGATATAAATAGATGATAAAGAAGGCAACATTCACACATCCATGTGTCACCATCCGAGACAAACAGACTAATTTTGTTCCCAGGTGTCATCCTAGTTGTATTTATTTATCATTCCTTTTTTTACACGATAGTCAGTAGACTGAACTGTTTTATCCATTGACTCTTAGTGTATCCGTTAAAAATGGATGGGACTCAGATGGAACGCTGAAATACAAATTATGTCTTCAGTAGGTCATCGTTTTACATGCCTCCTCATATACTTTAATGGCCGAGCCTGACAACAACAAAAAAAATGCAACATGGCTAATTATTCTGAACAGACCTTTAGAAACGCCAAATTTTACCGTTGAAAAATAGTAAAAAAAAAACTAACCAGTAAACCTCCTTAGACTTTTTTGTGTGTGGATTCAGCACAGAATATAACCTTGGCTCCAGGTCATCAATGAGGAAGGCTTTGTAGCTTCCTCCTTGGCCTACACTGGGAACACTATGATGGATGAGCAGGGTTGCCCTTGGCTATTCTCATCCTCTACGCTAGGGAATTTTCAACTGGTTGATGATAATTTCATAAAATAACCTTACAAATCATCAGTTGTCATTTGGTGATGGTCTGATTATAAGGTAATTAAAATATTTGCATTTGTGCAGCGTTATACACACAAAGTTGGACTCCACATTTTAACTTTTTCTTTATCTCTTTAAGAAGGTCAATAAAGTATTTGTATACCAACTTTTGCCTACTTTTAGGTTATGTATTCTGTGGGGGTATTCGTGGGCTGTTAGAGAATTTTTGGCCCAATTTGGGATTTTGTTGTTATGTAGGTTAAATGTATTTAAAGCAGAACAGGCAGCACAAAACCTAAATACCCCAATCTGAAGGCCTAAAATGGTGCTTTAATTCTAATTAATTGCTTACAAATGAGTTGTAAGTGCAGTGGGTGGGCCTTGCACTTACAGCTCTCCTCCCTTTCTCCAAGAAGCATGCAGTTGGCAGGGAATAGGCAGAGATGCAGGAGAGCTGTAAGTGCAGGGCACGCCCACTGCACTTACGACTCATTAGCATACAATTTCAGGTATGGATTTTTCTAGAACAGCAAAACGGATTTCTACAAGAAAGGTAAGAACTTAAACAGCATTAAAGCATCATTATATACATGCCATTAGTTTGAAGTATAAAATCCCAATGACAAGCCCTATCTATGACCCATTTATGCTGCATGATTATCGTGAACGAGCGTTCCTAGCAACTCTTGTCTCCTGATGGTCATGCAGTTCAAACAGGCTGAAATCACTTTATGAACTAGCACAACGCTGGTTCAATGAGTGAAATGATGTTTTGTGCTGCATAAAAAAAAATCACTGTTCTCGGCAGCGCATCATGCTATGTAAAGAGGACTCGTGCTGCAGAGATCAATGGCAGCCTTTACGTTGTGAAAAATCGGAATCTAATCTGATTGTTCAGTGTTCAAATGAAGCACGTAAATTCTGTAGCAAATTTTTACACACAGATATACTTCCATCATGATTCCTTATATCTATGGTACATATTTTATGGAACAGCAAATCTTCCTAAAATTATTTTCGGGTACCTTTGCTAGAGTCAGTTTGTGGAGTCAGTTCAATCCTATTAAGATTGTCCCAAATCAAAAGTGCCCCAATTGCCATGAAAAAATGTTTTGTTTGTGCTTGGAGGTCCTTAAACATTAAATCTTAATAAACAGAGGGGAGTAAAAGGGTTACAAAAATAAAACACGATAAGCCCGTTTCAGCAAAGCCTTCACACCCGAATTCTGTGTAAATCTAAAAGTGGGAAACAGAGCGCACAATAGGGTGATACGCTATGGATGGAGAGTAGGAGAGAGTGCTGGTCACACTCACCTGATGATGTTGTGATAGGCACAACTCCCATGTAGGCCTGAAGAAAAATAGCTGCTGCTGCTGATGGTGGATAGATCGTCCAGGAGATATTGGATCCAGTTGGATGAAGACGTGGGTGGGCTGCGCTGCTGGAGTAAATCAATTCTTCAGAAATGATGATGCGGAAAAGGCTTTTCCTTCACAACGCGTTGCAACGTCGTACCGTTTTTCAACTGAAAAAAAAAATTGTTCTTTCCACTTGAAAAAAGACGCTGATACGGCGTGAAATGCGTTGTGAATAAAAGTAGAGTTACTCTCTTTGTCAAGACTCTATAGAATATAGGAGTTTCACTTTTCATATTGAAGAACTGAAATAAATTAAATTTTTGATGATATTCTAATTTTTTGAGAAGCACCTGTATTTTCCCCCATTGTATGGAGTGAGGACTTGGAAGACTGAAGATGACAGTGCATAAGAAACTGCAAGACAATGCAGGCAGTAGCAGGCCAGGAGCAGGTAGTGATGCATAGTACTAAAACAGAGTCTTAATTCTAAGACACAGGTGTGTACAGTATCTTAGTTGGTCTTACATAGACCTAGGCTGATGTTGACATGGGAGCCAAAATATAAAACCCAGCGTGGAGAACAGCAGAGGGCAGCGGCCATAGGGGAAGGTGACGAAGCCCTATCGAGTCAAGGCAGATTTATAACAGTAGTTTAGTTACACTCCAATGTTCACATATTGAATTTTACTTATTAAACTTTTTGTTTTTTAACTGATGTTTATGCGAAAGCCATCACTGCCCCGCAGCCTTCCAATTTACACTGTATTTAAAGAAGGCTTGACATCCTATCGTCAACTCTGTCTGAGCCACTGAAACATAAGGGTGGGGACCGGCACTGTTTTCATGTATATGCTTCAAGAGTGATTAATTAGCCATAGTTTTAACATTTCCCAGAGAACATAATTAAACTGTGTCCAGGGTGTTAGTGTTCATTGCTAATGATCGTGCTCATTATTACTTGGCATTGCTTGTCACTTTGTCACTCATATGGAGTCTGCGATCATCCTCGCATCATCCCATTAGGCGGATTCTTTGTCGTAGATGTCTACAGTGAAAGTCACAGTATGTAATAATAAATATAAAACCGATCAGAGCATAATAAGCATTTAGCCACATGATGGTCTCGGCTCAAGGGGGTGGTAGATCTCTACGGAGGCCACTATGTGTTGTGACTCCAGCCTCATGTAATTAGCATTGTGTGGGCTCCTGGAGCCATGAATTACGGGATATCCAGCTGCCTTATATTACTCACTCTTCTCCTTTTCTGTACCTACCCTGAAATGACTGGAGAGGGTATAGTAAAGGACGTAACATGGTAATAAAAAAAAATTAAATTAGGATAAATGAGAGAGATGAGCAGCATATAACAATGGGTAATTAGGGAGGTGTAAGGTGTTAAGCCGCTGATAGGAAAGGACAATATTAAACATGAGGTTAAGAATATCCACTAAAACCATATAGAAAGGTGTAAAATATACATTTCTCTCCTACTAAAAATATTCATTATAGGGCAACAACAACTTACTATATCTACATCATAGAACTAGTTAAAATCTACAAATACAATGGTTGTATAAGGTTTGAAAAAAATAAGGTTAACTTTTTTAACCCCTCCGGGATTATTATCTATTTTTGGGCCTTGGCTTTTTCCTACCCTTTTGCCAAGAGCCATAACTTTTTGGGGAGGTCTGTCGACATAGGCTTATTTTTTTTTTGCAGCATCAGTTTTCATTTCGAACGCGATCATATAACGCACTGGAAACGGGAACAAATTTCCAAGTGGGGAGAAATGCTGAAAAAACAATTAATTCTAACATTGTGCTTTTGGGGTGTGGTTTTTTAGAGTGTATCATTGTGAAATAAAAATAACCTGGAAACATAATTCTAAAAGAAGACTTCCTCGTTCCATCAAAATTGTATCCTCTTAATATATTGCAATCATCATATTATATAGAACTGTGTACTTACAATTACTCATTTTGCCTTTCTACCCAGCTAATTCGTCTCTTTTCTTTTAGGTCTATGACATTATGACATCACATGATTAAAAACAGACTATCTGACCCTTTCTAACCTCTATGAAGAAAGAGAAAGTCTATTTCCCCTTCATGAGTAATAATTGCAAAAAAAAAGTGTCTTCATTAATTGAGATATGTACCTTTTTTACTTTTTTTGTCGATGGACGTATTGTATATAAGGGAATGTATTAAGCATGGGGAGCTGACATTTTTATTGACAGCATGATAGGGCACATACTTGATAATTTTTTATTGCAGTTTTGTCGGGTGGAAGAGAGACCAAAAATGGCAATTCTGGCATTTTGACTTTTTTATTGTATGGGTAAAATAACTTTGAACTTTGATAGACGTGGAGTTTACAGATGCGTAGATATTAGATATGCTTCTTTTATTTATGTAATTAGCTATTTTTGAACTGGAGATGGTAATTAATACTTTCATTTTTTAAATTTTTTACAAAGTAGTTGTAACATTTTTTCGTTTAATTTTGAGTCATTTTAGGAGGTTTGAACTTGTGATCATTTGATCGCTTGCTCTAGATATACGATATAGTGAAAATGATGGTGTGCTACGAAGCCCAGCTGGTGGCTGGGCTTCACAGGAGTACTGAGATGGCAGTAAACCATTTGCCCCTGGTTACAATGGCAATTCATTTTCATCTGCAACATGTAGGGAGGAGGGGGCTTGAAACAGGAATGTCCTGTGACTGAACCACAAACAATATTAATATGCCAAGATAGAACAAGGCAGGATAATTTGCTCAAATGTTAGAAAATTTGCTTTTAAGCCTCACTGCATTTCAATAGCTTCCTACCAATGCTGTGTAACTTGAGACACAAACACTGCTGAGTACATGATAAAAAATAGCAAGGGCCTAAAAGGTGGTTTTCCCCAAAAACCATTGTTACACCAAAATGCCTATTAGAAAGATTATATAAACAACTAGATATTACCGACAACAACATACTTGAGCAATACCTAGAGATTCAAAATTCTAACTAAAGTAATTTTGCAGATAATAGCAAAAATGTAAGCAACGGAGCCTAAGAGGCGCATTCTAGGGTTAATAAATTCTACATAATTTTAGGAAGTCATATAAAAGCTTCTTTTTTTGTGCAGAAGTTCTGCTGCGTTAAACAGTTTGATCATAGTGGATGTGATATCATGAAAACTCATGCTGACTGTATGCCTAAAAATGTCACAAAATTGGGCATATTTAGGTATTTTTATTTATTGCATATTATTTATTTTATTTTGTACTATTTTTATTTTATTTATTTATTAGGTTTTTTTGCATATTTTATAGAATATGGGGAGCATGAAATATGGCATGTAAAAACAGTTGCTTTTTAAGTGCAGAATCCTATTATTTCTGCACTAAAAACACATTTAAAAATCACTGCTTTAAATCTACATAAAAAAACATGAAAATAACAGGCAATTGCATAAAAACACAGAAAACACACAACAATCAGAGCAAATTGCTATTGTGTAATTTGGTGAGACCTGCAGGGATACACAAAGGGAAAAAAAGCCAAGATTTTACAGGTGGGAACATCGCTTTGGCTGGTTTTAAATGGAGTTTGTCAGCACAAAATGATTGCTCAAATGAAGCACCCTTGGAATGGCCAAACTATTCAATGAACTTTCCACCAACTTTTTTTCATCAAAGTCCATCAACCCTTGTCTGGAAACTGTCAAGCCACAGCTGTCAATTATGGAACAGGGGATGGAGATAGATGCAAGGTAAGTAGGTTGGAAGCGAACGGTCCGACCACGCCAAGGGTGCACTAAGCAATTGTGCTTAAAATGAACAGTTATTTTGTACTGAACGACTCCCTTTAATTATTAAAAAAGTCTGTATATAATACATCCTTTACAAAAAAACATCTATTGGGGCTTTTATGTTACAGAAGATCTGTATTACCATTTTCCAATATGTTTTTGCTTTTGAAATTCTTCCCAAAATATTTCCAACCATTGGCTTCAAAGTGCCGAGTTTATCAATTTTGATAGTTTGTTCCAACCAGAATGAACCGTAACTGAACGTTCTGAAAAGCAGACAGACATGTAAGGCTGTGGTTCCACGGTCCGGAACCACAGCGCTTTGGACGGAGCGGAAATTCCGCACCGCCCAAAGCCCCGCCCCCTTTCTGACGCGCGCTCATTCCGGATGTGTTCCGGACACCTCCGGAACACATCCGGAAAGAACGCAGGGCTGCATAGCCCTGTGTTATTTCCGTTGCGGCGACGCAGCGTCGCCGCAATACGCTAGGACATGCTGCGGTCTAAAAAGACGCGCCGCATGTCCGGAAACGCAGGTCTTCCGCCTGCGTATTTTTACGCATAGTGGAGACGGGATTTCTTGAAATCCCCTCCACTATGCTGTAACAACTGGACGCTGCGTGTTTGGCGCTGCGCCAACGCACAGCGCCAAACACGCAGCAAAATCCGGAGTGTTTCCTTATCGTGGAAACATACCCTTACACTTTCTAAATACAATGAAACCGTAATTGCAATAATAAGAAGCTGTAGACAAAAAAAAAATGTGACAATAAAAAAAACTCGCTAAGAGAAAGCAGCATCTGCAGAATACATCACTTTAAGGAAAGAGGTTTTTTGTATTCACTCAACTGTTTTCTGACACAATATGTGTGACCTTCCAAGACTCAATGTACCCGCTTGCTCATTACCCTACCTTCTTGCTGTACCAGACAAGCAGTCAAGATCTGATTCAACTTTTATTTCTGTCTGCTGGTAATTTGATAGAACATAGAAACACATTTGAATCTGTCTTCATTTATACAAAATACTCCTATTTTTTTTTTTCATGGAGAAGATAAATATGCAAAGACAGATAAGGAGACATGAGTTACCAAAGATGCTATGCCTGTAAACTGCAAGTAAACTGTGTCACTTACTGGATTGCTTGGGGCAGTTTTGATAGAATCCCTCTTTTCTCTAGCAGTTCTCAGAATGCTGAGCTACGTATATGACCGCAGAGCTGAACAAAACTTAGTTTTTATTTTGTTAATTTCTCTTCTCCTTTGCAAAAATGTTAACTTATGCAGTTTAAGTTATTATTTATCTTAAGTTCAAGGAGGTGTTGAGATTTTACTCTGGGGTGTGTCCTTTTTTCCCTGCATGAGGTCGAACAATCATAATCAGGCAGCAACACATGGGAAAAAAGGAGCACACCCTCCTCATATCTCTGATCTCTAAAACTACTGTGCAGAGATGCAGCAGAGCAGAGTTATATATCATTACAAACACTTCTGGATTTCATTTCATGGTACTCAGTGTGGGGGGAGGATTAGAGCTGACAGCACTGTGAGAAGAGATCTGATAGTGTTTATAATGAAACTTATCTCAGCAGCTATTGTGTATAGATAAAGCTGGACTGAGCTATGTATCATCATAATCCCTTGCAGATTTCATCTCTCAAAGCTGTCAGCTATCACCCTTCCACCACACTGACTTCAGTGAGATGAAATCTGGAAGTGTTTATAATAATATATAACTCAGCTCTGCTGTATACCTACACTAGATGGATAGATCAATGAGGAGAAGAGAGCATGTCCTTCTTTTCTTTCCATGCTGCTGTTAGATTATGATTAGTCAACTTCATGTAGTGGAAGAAGTACATGCCCCAGAGACAAATCTCTGATAACACCCCGTTGACCTTAAAATAAATTTTAACCTAAACATTAAAAGCTGATAAATCAGCGATAGAAATTACAAAATAAAAGCAATGTTTTACTCAGCTCAGCAGCAATTATTCCATGATGTGGCCAGTTTAACATGTTCAAACTGGTGAAAAGTCCTTTTACTTTAAAGTGAAAAGTCTACAGTCAATCTGTGTGACTGCAGACTTTTTAATTCTCCTAGCGCACGTTTTATGTGCTGCAAGGATTCACCATTCCCTGCCCCGGGAATGGCGGTCAGGTATGTGATATGCATACTCCTTAGCAAAACCAGCGTAGTGGGTGTGGCAATCTAGTGGGTGCGGCCTTGCTCCATACACTTGTTTTGAGTGAAGCCGCACCCATTAGACAGGTTCTGCCCAGGAGTATGCATATTGCATAATTGTCCGTCATTCCCGGGGAAAAGAAAGGCAAATCCTCGCAGCACACTGTACATGCGCTGGGAAGATTCAAAAGTTTGCAGTCACACAAAGTGACTGCAGACTTTTCATTTTAGAATGGACAAACATTTTAAGATGAGTTTCATGCATCTATAGCACAGCTACATTTTTAGTAAGAATTATCTGTAAAGAATCAAGTGAATCTTATAGAAACTGACACCCAGAATCAAACTGATGGTCCATTTGGATTTTACATCAAACTGTCTTTGTTATGGCGGCAGGCGAATGTAATACTGGTGGATATGGCTACACTGTGGCATGGACAGAGCTTACACTGGAGGGGCAACTATCTGGCGTTCACTAGTGCGTCTGGTGGTGAGGATAAGCTTGGCGACCGGTAGTCACCAGGTAACACTCCAGGACAGTCCCCAGGTCTGCAGTAGCAGTACAGGAAGGCAAAACAAAGCGAAGTCAGATGGTCTGAGGTCAGGGCAGGCAGCACAGCAAAGCAAACACACAAACAGGACACTAGTAGATGAACTACAGAGGCCTGCAAAAGTATTCATCCCTCTTGGCTTTTTACCTATGCTGTTACATTACAACCAGTGTTTATATATTATTTAATCTGATTTGTGTGTGGTGCAGCAGCACTAAATAGTCTAAATTGGGGAAGTGAAGTGAGAAAATATAGGCATAAATTAAATTTATAGAATCAAATAACTAAAAATTGGCAAATGCATATGTATTCACTCCTTTTGCTATGAAGCCCCTAAAAGATTCTGGTACAAGCAAATACTTCATAAATCACATGCTTAGTGAAAGGACGTCTACCTGTGTGCAATCTAAGTGTCACATGGTCTGTCAGTATATACATTTTACCTTTTCTGAAAGGCCACAGAGGTTGCAACACCATTAAGCAAGAGGCACCACTAATCAAACACCATGAAGACCAAGGGGATCTCCAAATACCACCATGAAGACCAAGGAGATCTCCAAGCAAGTCAGTGACAGTTGTTGAGAAGTAAAAGTCAGGATTGGGTTTTAAAAAAATATTCCAGTCTCTGATTAACCCTGGAGCACCATCAAATCCATTCTCATCAAATGTAAAGAATATGGTACCACAACAAACCTGCCAAGAGATGGCGGCCCACCAAAACTCTCACCCCAGGCAAAGAGGCATTAATCAGAGAAGTAGGACAGAGACCAAAGGTAACCCTAAAGGAGCTGCTTAGTTTTCAAGCGGAGACTGGAGTATCTATCCATGCGACCATAATAAGCCGTGCACTCCATAGTGGTGGCCTTTATGTAAGAGTGGGCAGAAAAAAGCCTTTACTTACACAGAAAAATTGTAAGGCTCATTTTGTGTTTGCCAAAAGACTTGTGGGAGACTCCCCAAATGTATGGAGGAAGGTGCTGTGGTCAGATGAGACCAAAATTAAACTTTTTGGCTACCAAGGTAAATGCTATGTCTGCCCAAAAACAACACCCCGAGAACACCATCCCCACATTTAAACATGCTGGTGGCAGAATCATGCTGTGGGGATGTTTTTTGACATCAAGGACAGGTAAAACGGGTGAGGGGAAGAAGAATGGTGTGAGATACAGGGATTTTCTTTAGCAAAACCTGTTTCAGTGTGTCAGTGATTTGAGACTGGTTGGAGGATCACCTTCCAACAAGACATTGACCCAAAGCATCCTGCTAAAGCAACACTCAAGTGGTTTAAGGGGAAATGTGTAAATGTTTTGGAGAGGCCAAGTCAAAGCACCGACTTTAATCCAATTGAGATTCTGTGGTCACAGTTGAAGTTTGCTGTTCACCAGAGGAAACCATCTGACTTGAAAGAGCTGGAGCAGTCTTGCCTTGAGGAATGGGCAAAAATCCCATTTGCAAGATATAGAAAGCTCACAGATGCTTATCCAAGCAACGTGAAGCTGTAATTTCTGCAAAAGGAGGCTCCACAAAGTAGTGACTTTAGGGGGATGAATAGTTATGCACACTCACGTTTTCAGTTATTTTTTCCTATTTGTTGTTTGCTTCACA
The DNA here is from genome assembly GCA_009801035.1 of Oophaga pumilio. Taxonomy (NCBI): domain Eukaryota; kingdom Metazoa; phylum Chordata; class Amphibia; order Anura; family Dendrobatidae; genus Oophaga; species Oophaga pumilio. Next base: position 42,142 of record VIAB01000277.1, read on the forward strand.
ATAAAATGAAAACCAAATGTTCACAGTTGTAGGACTTTTCTTTACATGAACTGATAGAAACCCTCAAAAGAAACTGTAAAATTCCAGGTTGTGAGGTAGCAAAACACAAAAAATGCCAAAGGGATGAATACTTTCACAAGCCACTGTAGCTACGAACCAACGTTCAGGCAGGGAGTGGTAGGTGGTACTGCTTGCTATAGACCCTGCTAGCATAGGATAGGCTGGGGAAGCTAATCACTGCAGGACACAGCAGGGTTAAATTCCTGCAGAGACCGGCTACGTTCCCCAAAGGGTAAATGGAAAACACATGCAGGTGCAGCAGTTCTGCATGAAAAAGCCTCAGCGGAATGGCCAGACATGAGGAAAAACCACATGATAAGCAGAGTGGTGCTGGAAAGGCCTGCGAGTCACAGTCATCAACTCCCTGGCCATTAATCGGCTTCTGGGTTATATTTTTGCTTTCTTCTTTACTCCAGTCATTTGTTGTGAGTGCCTGGAAGCGAAGAGACCTGCTGCAAGGAAAGGGATGTGTCTTTCCCCTAAATAAAGTTTTGAGATCTGGTCTTTTTTTTCGGGGGTTGGAATGGTTTGTTTATTTGGAGGGTCTCTTATGAATTAATTTTGGAGTCCAAACCCTACGAAAAACTAGTTTTTCTTTTCTTTTTTTTCAGAATTGAACATTTTTCTAAGTTTCACCTAACGAAACAAAATAATACTTGGAAAATGCAGAGATTTTGCTGAAATGCATTATGTCTCTATCTATTTGTATGGTCTGCACTGGCTGTGACACCTCTGCCTATAACCTGTGCCCCGTCCTTAAGCCGTATAATAATTGAAATAGAGGAAAATCTAATAGTGCTGACGTTTTCTGAATTATAGTAGTGTCATATTGTGAATGCAATTCTAACGTGCCGGTGCTCTCTGTTCCCGAGATTACACATTTTTTCCTGATAATTCTAATACATTGCTGGTTCAAAGAATCCCTATTACTTTATCAAATCTTATTTACAGTATCTGGAGGAGAATAAAATAATGGGAAGAGCAGTTGCATGATGACAATTTATCATTCGGAGGCCCTCTGTGAAAGAAAAGGAGCGCGAAATGAGCACCCATTGTGCGCGGCTCAATACATCACACAATGCATGGTCCTGCTACAACATGCCGCCAAGATAATAGTTTCTCACCTTATATTTATAATAGTAAGAAGCAGTCAGTTTGTGTATAAGTTTTAACCCATTCTGGTGTCACATAGATGTAACTGGAGTTAGCTTTTAGATGGTGGTGAAACCCATAACAACAAAAAAATTGGTTGCATTTTAATAAAATTATAGGTAACAATTAAGACAGTGCCATTTTCTACATAAAACCCCATACCAGATGTACATGGCAGATCTGGTATGGGGTTTTATGTAGAAAATGGCACTGTCTTAATTAATTGTCTTGTATTTTTCGGACTATAAGACGCACCGGACCATAAGACGCATCTAGGTTTTAGAGAAGGAAATTATAAAAAAAAATTGAAGCGAATGTGGTCAATTCTGTACGAGTGGTGAGAAATGAATAGTCATTCCTTTAAGTAGCGGGGACATGCGAAAGCCAGGCAGCTGCAGGAAGAAGGCAGTTGCAGCTAACAGTGTGTCCGCTATTAAAGAGAAATTAATATTTACTGCCCTCCACGCCCATGGGCGTGAAATGCAGTGAATATTCATTTCTCTTTAGCAGAGGGCACAGGAGTTAGCAGCAGCCAACGGCTCCTGCCTATTGTGACCCGCTGATGCCGCTCCCCACCACAGCCAGAGCAGGTACAACCAGGCTATAAGATGCACCCCCCATTTTCCTCCACATTTTTGGAGTAAAAAAGTGCGTCTTAAAGTCCAAAAATACAGTAACATAGAGATGATAGGAGAAGAGCAGTGGTGGACATTTACAAGGGGACATTCTGGATGTCTCGTCACCGGTAACAGACAGGGATGATCAGAAGAGTAACTTGCAAAGTTTGATTGAAAAAGTGAAACATTTATGCCAAAATTTGAACATTTTGGATTGGGAAGTTTTCAAATTTGTTATATTATTAAGTGGAAACTAATTAGAAATATATGACAACTGTATCTGTTTTTAGCTACAAAGTGACTAGTCATGATAATCTAATGATTTATGTATAGAGAAGTTACTCACTGAACTTGCTTCTCAGCTGAGCGCTCATCACAGTGACGTAGTTCGCATGTACCATACGCTAGCCTCCACGGGTTCCTTCCTCCACACAGCATTCAGCTCTGACGAAGGTCCCTAGCAGGACCAAAAACGTTTAACAACTATGAATGCACAATAAAAGGAACTTTATTCTCACAAAATTCTACTTTCTGAGTGCCAAGTTTATTTGATACTGTATTGCACGTGATGGATACCCTACTTGGGCACCTCATCTCACATCTTAAGAGTGCCGTGTACTGTTTGTACTACAAGGGTGGTGGAGACCCATGAAAAAATGTGGTCCCTTTTGCTCTCTTTCTAAACCAGCTCTGCTCATGACTACTCATTAACCACTTCAAGATTTAATTTTTGGGCCATCAGCATTTTGAATGATCTTTCCAAACTATATTCAGATAATAATTTCCTTAAAAAAAATGATCCTAAGTCATATGGCGATATAGACTTTTAGGATTTCTACTTCCTATAAATGGCACTACTGTTCAAGCCCACTTCCTTTCTGAAGAGGCAATATGCATATTTAATTTCCCAGAGAAACATTGAATGGCCTACAAGCCTTCTTAGATTGGCATGTCACGCATGTCACTCTCCACAAGGAGAAACGTTATCCCATAGACCACAGTCAGAGACCTGTAATACAGCGAAGTCAGAGCTCATGCTTTACACTGAGGCTGGAGAAACATCCCGAAACACATGTCGCAAACTGAGATTCTGGTTTGGCAAGATTCATTCATTGGTCGATATTGACTTTTTGGTTTGCAACTTCCCAAAACTGGTACTACTACCTCTATGAAGAAGTAATTTGTATATTTAACTTCCCAGATGAGCATTCCATGGCCTATAAATCTCCTTAATTTGCCATGTCAGGCATGTCATTCTCCACAAGGAGAAACGTTACCCCTTAGACGTAAAATAATTACATACCGTGTGTCGAAATTATCCAGTTATCCTTGGTCCCATGAAATATTGTTCTCTCAGGCTCTCCCAATTATTTGTCTCATTTGTATAAGACATATATTTTCTAGCAATAAAAGCCAACTCCAGCTCTAAATTTCTGACAACGATAAGGAGGTCATTTCTGGTTCATACAACTCTCCAACTAAGTGGGATGTGAATTCAGTAATTACCACTTCTGAGTCACAGGAATCCCTCTAAATCTTGAAGTCAGTCGTATCCATGCTTCTTAAGTATAAAATCTTTACTCCTTTACATTCCCTGGAAGGGATGAGATAAACGATATTGTTGGAAACCTATGAATAATTCCACATCACATAAAACTACGTACTAGGTCATGATATAGGTAATAGAAAGTACGGAGAAGTATGAGAGACATCACATTCTATTACGTTTGCTATAAAAATGAATGTTTTATAATGTTGTGGCAGTCATTTGGTTAGCGGACCGCCTGTCCCGAAAAATAAATGGCTCAATAAAATGCAAAACAATGCTGTATATTCTCCCTTTTTTTTTTTAAATAATATATGCAATTTGATTTTTTTTTTGTAGGAGGGATGAAGAATGCTGGCTTCGCTTTATGATTAGATAAAGGTGTATTTCTGCTGTACATAAAACAGGCTCCTTTGGATAACTTAAGGTTTTAGTGCCTTTATATGGCTTTATTGTTATGAACGTAAAAATATCTTATTTGATTTACATTGACATTTATTATTAGGATTTTTTTTATAATAGGTAGTAGAGATGAGTAATCCTGACATAACTCAATCCAACCGATTTGCTCGAATTTGGTCGGGAAAATTCAATTTGCATTGAATTTATTTCATGCAAATTGAATTGCTCATGAAAGCCATTAATTATACTCTGATATCTTTCCAGACCCCAACGCATAATATATAAAGAGGATAAAAATAAATAAAATACTATGCTCACGTCACCCTTTACCTATCCTGGTGCTGCAGGTCCCTGCCTCAAGGTCTCACACTGGCTCTTCTCTTTCATATTTATTCTCCTTTACTCTTCAGTGCCTCATTGCGCCTATGAGACTCGAAGTCATGACGTGCGTCCCCCTGCAATGTAATGACAACACTCAAGGCCAAATAAGTGATGTAGGTACTGAAGAATCAAGAAAACTGAATATTAAAGAGAAGACTGGAGCTGGTGGAAAGAAGCGAGCCAGTAGAGGACCAGGATAGGGGTTAGGTAATTATAATGTTTTTTCATTTAGTAACCCTGTCCAGGCCTGTTATGATTTCATAGCTGAGGAGGACAGGAGCAAAAAACAGCAAAGGCAGCCAAAC
>VIAB01000277.1:56363-71390 GCA_009801035.1 Oophaga pumilio
TAATAATAATAATGTATCCATACAAAGCAGAGATCAATTTATTATCTACATGGGTAAAATGCACACTGTTATATTAAATTAACCCCGTAGATTCACTCTCCATCCATTGAAATCATTGGGTTCTGTCATTAAAGTCGTTTCTGTTACATAAAACTGCTTCTCAGTAACATATGTTCTCCTTTAATATTCTTCAAAAAATCACAGTTTTCTCTAGGAATCACTGAGTAAACCATCAAATATATGATGCATATTAGATTATGGGAGAAGTCATATGCTTTTAATGCTACATTAGCCTAATTTTCTAATTTAATCCGTTTTTCTGAGAAGGATCAGATGACCAACTGTTACCAGAGTAGAGAAATTTATCATTGCTGATCTCTGAAGCATCTTCTGCCATCTTCTACATGGGGAGTGTGATATACAATCTATGCAGTAGAGTAATTTCTCTAAACACAGAAGCTACAGTTACCAGATATTTATAAACCAAAGGGAGGAAAAAAATTACGTTAATGCATTATGGAAGAAAAAAAAATCTTTCAGGATGCCATTATCTTGAAAATTCCATTAACACATCTTACAGAATGTGTTACCAATTGTTTTTTATATTAGCTTAGTGACTGTATCCTATTTAATATATATATATCCTGCTCTATAATTGCCTAGTCAGCATCTCTTGATATGTATGGGGGATGTCTTTACATTTTTTTTCGCAGGATTAAAATGCTTGAAGCAATTTAAAGAATATTGTAGAAACTTGAGGAAATGTATATCTTATCCAGTTCAGTAAGGGCCGTATTCCAGACCAGGCACATTTTCAAGTTTTAATATACATGCACTTTTAACAACTTTTTTTTGATATTCAAATAGATTTTGTTTTTGTTTTGTTTTTAGATAAATGGAGCTTAAATATTATATATTTACATATTTATATTACATTTTTTGCTAATAATAGTAAAATGTACAGAAAATAGTAAATACATGTGTATTTTCTTTTTTTATTACAAAGCTAAAAAACACTAAAAACATTTTAGATTGTGTTTCCCTTTCTGTAGAAATTATTTTTGTATATGAGACATATTTTTTTTTCTACAGGGATGGGTCTAGAAACAGCCATCTAGACTGGCAGTGTGTTTTTTTTTGTTGTTTTTTTTTATTATCTATTTATGCTTTTTTCTATTTTATTTTTGCTTTCTTTATCCATGTATATCTATGTATATTTCATTTTTTTACATACTGTATCTCCTTATAAGGTCTTAAAATACCATTTGGGGAGGCATTTTAACACAAAATCCATTTTTTTTATTGTTTAATTCCCCTGTAACTGCAGCTGGTATATTAGTCCCAGTTACAGGGGAATTGCAGCTCCTCTCCACTCCCTATGCTCAGCAATCACATATTCACTGGGTCCAGAGGAGGAAGCACAGTCAGTACTTCCTAATCTATATACACAAACGCTGGTTCAGCGCTGTGTACGCTGAAATCGAGAAGTAAATATGATTGATAACACCATATTTTTGTCTCTCTGAGAAGTTTAACTGTGTCTAACAAGCAACTCCCCAACCTCCAATCTTGTGCAAACTTCTTGTTTTGCATTGATGTTTTAGAACGTCAGTACAGAGTAAAGTATGGACTGCCCAGATGTTTATAGTCCATCAATAGTCCAGAAATAATTTAAAGGGTATTGTTAAGTTATTATATCATTTATTTAATTAGCAGCATGAAAATAAGCAAGTTTGCAATGTACTTGCTTTTACTATGGGCTGTCATTCTCCTGCAATGACAGCTTTTTTCTTTCATAATACAGTGCTGGTTTCCATGGAGATTGACTATCAGTGACTGCCCAAATCTTGAATGAGTGTGCACAATAGTTACATTCCAGGAGAGGGGTTAACTCCTATCATACCAGCCACCTCTTTCAAACTATTGATTTCTGTACAGCAAGTTTCTGCTTACCTCCCTCCCTCTCAACTCCTAGCAAACTGCAAACTTGCAAAATCAACAGTCCTCACCATCCGCAGCTTTCAGAACTTCTTTGCCAATCATGGCTCTCACTTTCCAAAGCGATTTGCTTGTTCAAATACCCTGGTATTTTTATGTGTACATACAGTGATAGCAATGTATACTCTTAACAAACTATTGATAACTGAATGTATTATAGCAGAACTTTTACTGAGCTATATAGTCCTACTAATACTATGCTCTACTACTCACCAGAGCTGTCACTCAAGAATTAGTGCCTGCCCTGTCTGAAACCAGGAAGTGAGGAGACTGTAAGAAGACAGCTCTGAGCCGCACAAGACACAAATTGAGAATACCTCTTTAAATATTTTTCCATACATTTTTAAATTATTTTTAAACAAATTAAGTTTAAAGAATTTGTTCACTACTTGGACAACTTCGTCTCATACTCCTCGCTTGTCCCCCATAAAATAATAAAGCTAATACTCACCTCCTGTGCTAACAAAATAAAGATGCACTCTGTAGCACTATAGCATGCAAACTAGAATTGCATTACTGCTCTAGAAAATAGGAAAAATTGAGACTACTCAGAGGATAAATTGGCCAATTCATGTGTATCACGGCAGCCAAGATAAGGCAATTCTGGGCCATATCCTGTGGGGACTTGTCTCATGGGCTGTTAGCCTACATTTATATGGGAAGGTAGGATCCTGCTTTAATTAAAACCGCCAGAGGCTGAGGGGTGGAGTTCTCAGTCAGAAAGCCTGAGTGTACAAATATCAAAAGAATAGTGCCATTCCCACAGTGTCGGCACTTGCTCTCCCGGGGCTCTTGTGCGGTTGTTGTGACACGTGATGCCAGCGCTGGAGTCACTTTCAACGCCTTTTGTCAAATTGAGCATGAAGAGGAAGTTAGGGATCAGCTGCAAGCCTGGATTTCTTCTTCATGTTTGATTTTCCCAAAGGCGGGGACAGTGACACCAGCGCTGATTGGCCATCGGCATCATGTGTTACAACAACCGCACGAGAGCACCGGAGAGCGAGTGCCAACACCGCAAGAATGGCGCCAGGACGGGAGATGAGTATTAGCTTTTTTATTTTATCGGGGGGCCAAAAATTTGGATCAAGAATGGGTTGTCTTAGTAGTGGACAACCCTTTTAAGTTTGCTGTTCTGATTAAAGTGTAGCCAATATTATACTTCTGCTATTACTAACCGTAAGAAGAGGCTGTCCACATTGATCACTTCAGGATATGCAATTTTTTTTAGAAAATATATATATCTTTATTTGCCAGATAGTCGTAATAAACATGAGTATCTGGCCAATAAAGAGTCTTTTCGCTGGCACATACATTTGAAATAATATGTTTGGATTCAGCTGCCTAAATAGAGGATCCCATTGTCTTCCTCTCTGGCATCCAGAAACATGTTGCATATTTTCTATGCCATAAACCGCAGTGTCAGGAGTTTAACAGTTCAGACAATAAGACTTAATGAGTGATAAGTACATCTATAACATTTACACAACTGCATTATCACTTTATGGGGATATCGTATCACATTTAGCTCTATCTGCTCTGTGAGATTAAATCAGTCAGGCAGTGACTCCAACTGGTTTCATACTTATAACATTTGCCAGGATCAAACCGAGTAACTTAGATTTCATTTTGCACGTTGGGAAGAAGAATAAGACTTTTCAATTAAATTCTTAGAATCTGGAATTCAATAATTTAAAAAAAAATTTAAAAAAAATCCAGCATTACATTGTCCAGGTGCAGAGATCATTTTTGCTGAAATCTGGGTTGTCACCTTTAAAGGGAACCTGTCATCAGAAAAAAACACTATTAACCTGCAGATATTTCGTTGATCTGCAGGTTAATAGTTTTATTAATAGTGCTGAGCGAACGTGCTGGGATAAGGTGTTATCCGAGTGTCTTCGGCATGCTCGAATAATATGCTTGAGTCTCGCGGCTGTTCGACAGCCATATCACAGTCATGTATTGTCTGTTTGTTAGAAACCCATTAAGGTAAAAAAAAATGCAGCAAAATCTCATTGTGGGAACGTAGCCTTTTAGTACAAGAAAATAACCAGGGAATTTCAGAAATCTCATGAACGTGATTGTTTTTTTTTTCCTTGATTGAATTGAAAAATTGCTGTGGTTTTTTAAATCTGCACCATGCCAATTCTTTCAGCTTTTTTGCAGCATTTGTCACCCATGGAAAGCATTGAGAAAGTGAAAACACTCTGGAAGAAATCGCAACATCGTTTTTTTTCATCTGTGTTTTTTAAGCATTTTTAGTGAATAAAACTAATTTTAATTTACATGTAGTGTAGACAAAGCACACATGTCATCTGCACCCAAAAATGCTGCAAAAAACATAAAAAATGACATGAAAACAGTTTTGAATGCAGCATTTTTCCAGCCAAAAGGACAGGTTTTGGCTGCAGAGAAATGTGGACACATCCTTTCTGTTCACAGAAAATGGTGCTGACAAGACAACAATTGGCCATATACATGAGATATTAATCTGTAGATTAATGGGAAGAGATCCAGATGATTTTCATGGCACCTGCTGATCACCATAGTCTTTAGACTGTCGGCAGATTTTACCAATCTAATTGTTTCTGCCAATTGTCCACAGAAAATTATCTCATTTTATGACTTGCATTTGAGCTACACATTTGTGTCACATGAATTTCTATAAAGTTCATATAAACTGCAAATAAATTCTAAGGTGTACTGTCCATAACTGGAATATATTGCACATTAACATGAGAGGTTGCTGAGTGTAACATCTGTGCCGATTTCTGCTAGACGGCCTCTAGACGGCACCACGCCATTGTTTGCCGATGATGCTCAACAGTATCAATACTGTTTTATTCCTCGGATTTTGGTGCCATGAGATCAGGGAACCATGGTGTTTGTTGTCTGGTTTTTGATTGCTCCTTTCTGAGAGCCTACTATTTAAACCTCTGGGTGTCTGACTTCACTTCCAGTCAATTAGGTTTGCTACCTGGCTTGTACTAGTTATTTCTTGTGTTGGTTTTTTTATTCCTCAACGTGAAATTTTACTATCCTCTCGTTTTACGATTTTGTCCTTAATGTGACCACTTGGCTTTGACTTTTGGCTTGGTAACACGTCCTGCCTCTGGTTCACGTTACCGGACGGCAGCCCTTCTGTGGAAGCAATCCAGTAGACCTTTTCGTAAGACCATATCCCTGTACAGGGGTTAAAAGATGAAGGTCGGAGTTCCTCTGGAATCTGCCAGATGGAGTGCCTTATGCCAAGTCTGTCCAAAGTAGCCTTTTTGAACCTGTGGCCTCTGACAGACATGACACAGAGGATGAAGAAGTCTCTGGAATGTGGCAGGGGAGTCCATGTGTACTGTAGAGTCAGAGGATGCAGTTCATGGCTGAGGATGTGAAAGACCAAGAGGCTGAAGGTAGGAGAAAAATGCAGAGAGGGCCACTGGAAAGAGAGTGCTACCGCCACATTACAATCTCAAGGCACATGCGGATATATAGTAAAGACTGTGCCGTTTAAAATTTCACGTTCTTCTCCAGACAAGCGGAACTTCAGAGTTGCTATTAAAGAGGAGGAGAAATGTATGCAGAACAAAGCCATAGCTTATCAAATAGGGTGGTAAAAAAACCTATAAAGCGGCAACTCTACTGAGAGTGGAGGAGCAGGTTGGATCAAAGGTGTCCCTGAGCTAGAAGTCCTGTTGTGCAAGCTAATTGAGATGCTTGGTGGGTTGGAGAAGAAGTCATCTGAAAGAGTGAAAATCCAGAAATTGATGTTGGAGAACTGGAGATAAACCACCAGAATACCTCAATATTCTGAAAGCGGAACCCATCACTGCTGAGTTGTACCCATCACTAAGGACTGTGCTGGTTAGAGACTGTTTAGTTGCCTCCCGATGAGAACAATGAAGCTCATATATCCCATTTGTTTTGGACTGTAGCCATGATCTTGTAGTCATCTCCTATTTGCCGAAAAATTTAGCAAATGTTCTGTTGTTCCTGTGTCGCCCGGTGATTAGAGATGAGGAAATATTTCTATACTCGGTTCAGATTACGATCACCGTAGTTGCAATATTCGCTGAATGCCACTGGAGTCAATAGGAGTATGGATGAGCGAATATGTTCGGAAATGATCATCAAACATAAAATCGACATGAATATGGCACATTCAGATTCGGCGATCGTTTTCCGAACATATTCGCTCATCTCTACCGGTGATGTCTATTATTGCTGTGCCTTAGCTACAACGGTCACCATCAAACCCTTCGTCTACCCAAGTTTTCTGCAACATTACAATTGGTTTCATTGGGTTCTAAAAAATGATTATAATATGCTTTTTAAAAAAAAATATTATTGTATTAAAATAAAAATTGCTAGTGCTTATCAAAAATTTATAATGCGCCAACGTAAAATGAGATTGTATCAATAATACAACACTTTGACAAATATTGATTGGTAAATACACAAACACAATATTGTTACATAGCAATAAGTCATTGTTAAGAATGATCCGCTCTCTGCGGCTGGAGAAGGCCGACTTTCAATTTCTTTAATTTACTTATCACCATCAATCTACTTGAGCAAAAATATTAAATATTTAGAATCTATTCCGAACAACCTCGAAAGTTTCAATTATATAACAAGGCAATAGGGCGAATGCATTTTACGCCCAACATTGTAAAATCTCGTTACCAAGCAAAAGTGACGGGAATAATTCAGTGTTTTTTTTTCTCTCTGCTTGTATTAATGCCCATTGTGCCAGAAAATAAAAGTTACACAAGTCTATAAATAAGTAATGTATAACAATGCATTCTTTGTGTGTATTCTACCTTTACATTGTTATTCCGCTGGCTACATTATTGGTAACCAACATTTACAAACAATATCCAGGTTATAGCTCAATAATTAAAATGTTGTCAGTAAAGTAAGTTACGGTAAATGTAATTTTCTAAAGTCAGATAAGAACAGAAACAAGTGGATTGTGAACAAGGCCGAGCATTCAATAGGCATTGTGCAGAGCGGCTAAATCTATTAAAAGACTCTATTAAATGTGGTTAAGGGGAAATAATATGTTGTATTTCAGTGGAAAAAAATCGAGCACGGTAATGGAAATTTTAAAAAGTTCTAATGCTCTGGATGCAGGAGGAAATAAAAGTAACTGTTTGTCGTAATGTATTTTAAAGCAGACTCTTGAGCTCATCTGTAAACTTTTTATTGCTTCCCATATACTGGAAATGAGCAAATAAATGTACAGGAATCTGGTCCAGTGGCCACATCAGTATTCCATGGCTACAAAATGGGAGCCCGGTGAACCTCCTCTTAGCTACCGGTATACCCGAATCCCTTTTTGTTAAACCGATGCACACACAATGTCGTGCCAAGCCAGCTACTCAATATAGGATCCGGGCATACCGACAGGTAGGAGGCGGTTCACAGGGCTCCAGTTTGGCAACCATGGAGCATTAATATGGCTATTGGTTAGGGTCCTTTGGTTTGGAACACAGGGCTCCATTTTGGCAACCATGGAAAATTGATATGGCCATTGGGCTAGGGTCCTATCGGTTTTCTCAGCTCTTCCATGCACCTGAATGTACAGGACAGAAAGTTTTCATAACATGATTTAGCATGCAAGAAAAGTGGTGAAAGTAATGGGTATTTTGAGGACTTTTTGATGGTCAATCCTTAAAGGGATTATACACTAATTTTTATTATTTTTATTACGGGCCTAGAAGGTAACACCCAGGTAGTTGTTAACTACCTGCCTGTTGTAACCAGCGCTGCTCTCTCTGCCAGCACATAGCGATCACAGATGTCAAGTCGATAGGGCAGTGGCTTCTCTTCTGCTCTGCTCTGTTGACAGGGCGCGACTGGCGATATCATGCTGATTGACAGCTGACTCTCCACTGACTAAGAAGGAGCCAGCGGTCAATCAGCATGACATCAGCAGTCACGCCCTGTTGACAGGGCACCTGAATTGCTGGCAGGATCTGTCGGTGACCGCTCATTGCCCTCTCATTGCCGGTGCTGGATAGAACAAGCAGGCTCTGTTGACGTGGAGCAGCTGAATCACTGGCAGGATCGGTCGTGAGGACTCGTTGACAGCGCTGGGTAGAACAGGCAGGATGTTGCCCCTGTTAGCAACTACCTTCCTGTTAATTTTTAGACCAATAGTAAAAATATATTGTCCTGGACAATGCCCTTTAAGATAAAATTTCCGAGGGGACGTTACTGGGACTGAGCTCTAGCATGCGACACAGTGCCTGGGTAAACAAATAAAGGGTACATGGACTGTCCTCTACCCAAAAAACAATTGTGGAATTGCACTTTTTTGGCAATTTAAATGCACGTAGAATTTTTTTCCACTTTCCAGTGCATCACATGATAAAATGAATGGTGTATTTCAAAAGTACAACTTGTCCCACATAAAACAAGCCCTCATAAGGCTATATTGAAGTGAAAAAATTAAAAAAGTTATGGCTCTTGGAGGACAGTGAGAAACAGACGAAAATTAAAAAAGAAAATTAACGGCGGCGTGAAGAGGTTAAATGCTAGTTGTCTACACCTTTGGGTATCTGAATTGTCACGTTCTATGGAGGAACAGTTTGACTTCTGTTCTATATTTTCATAGTTTTCCAAAAATTTCACCAAGTCATCACCATAAAGACCAATAATTAGGATTTATGTTCCTAAGTCTGTTGAATGCGGAGCCAATTAAATTATTTGTGTTTAATCTCAACGTTCCATAGGTCGTTGTGTCCGATACTGTATTATTTTCATCATATTTTTGCTACAATCAAAGCAGAATTTCCAGGTAGGCTTGACATCACAACTTTTTAAGTTCAAACACATTCATGACCCCGTTTCTAAGAATATGACTCATTTTGAAAATAATGGAGTGTGTAGAACGCCAAGAGGTCTTATACGACTGTTGACACAAAAACATAGTTTCTCTACTTAAGTCCGCCATAACATTTCACAACCTGCCTAATAAATGGGGAGTTTCACATGAAAGATGAAGGAGAACTTCACATTGTTTCCCAATATTCATCCTTTTCCACGGCTAAAAATTCTCCAAGGACTTTACATGACCCAGATTCTCCAAGTGCTTCTAGTTTTCATTATACCAGAATGACATATACTTATCATTAGAGTGCCGTAATCTAATTAAAGAAAAAAGTGACATCTCACCGTAATGCTCCCTGGTGTTTCCAATATGGTGCTCTATCTGATTTATATTTGAGTATTTTTGAAACTGAATATTAACCATACGATGAATAGCTAGACAATATCTGAAGCTAGGCCAGGCACCGGCAATCCTCCGGGAATATATGTTGGTTTCTAAAAGAAATCTTGTGTGTAAATTGAAAATGTATTATTTAGTTTGAAATAGATATGAATCTTTTGTTTAGATTATTTAAAAATTTTATGTTAAAGTTTAAAGTGAACGTTCAGTTTTATAATGAAAAAAAGGAACCGGAACCACAAAATATTTTTTTTTATTTTGTTATTTAGTTTACATCATTTTACTTTTTTAACACAGCTCAGTTAAAAAACTATTTGATCGCTTTCCGATCTTATTTATTACTTCCCTAAACACCACTCCAGGCGGTAATTCCTCCTCCTTCCTCAATTTTTACCTGCTGCTATTGAGATGGATCCTCTCAGTTGGCGCAGTGTGCTATTTGAATTCTGGGGGAGGTGAAGGGGATGCAGCTGCAGCGTCAGATTGAATGCTGGGTGGCCTACAGCAATTTCTAGTGATACAATTTGACCACAGATGAGACTGTTAGTAGTTAGGACATCAGTAGTAAATATACTCAGCAGTTATAAAGGACTAAAATGTAAAATAGCAAAATAAACAATTATAGGGGTTGCCCGGTCTAAAATGAAACGTCTACAGTCCCTCTTTGCGTCTGCAGACTAATGAATCCCCCCAGCTCATGCGCTGTGCGCTACGAGGTGTCGCCAGTTTCTGAACCAGGAATGACGGTGATGTATGTGATACGCATACTCCCGGCCAGAGCCTGTCTAATGGGAGCGGCTTCGCTCCATACACTTGTATTGACCAAGGCCACGCCCACTACACATTTGCGCCCACTTGACAGCCGAGTCACTAGATGGAGGGCAAGGCCTCACTCAATACAAGTGTGTGAAGCAAGGGCGCGCCCACTAGACAGATTCTGCCCAGGAGTATGCATAACACAGACATCACCGCCGCTGAGAAACCGGTGAATTCTTGCACTGTACAGTAATACGCTGGGGGGATTCATAAGTCTGCAGTCACAGAGAGTAACTGCAGACTTATTGATTTATCTAAATAAAAAGGCCCATATCTCTAGAACAATACAGCAGATTTAAAAAAAAAAACAACATAAAAAAAACCGAATATTCAGGGGCTCAGCAGGAATAAAATAAAAACAAAAGCTGACCACTTTTATTCTTGTGACAGGTCCTTTTAAAATTATATTTCAATGAGGACCTTGTGAAAATAGATTTTGCTTACTAATATACTTTAATTAAAGGGGTGGTCTGCAAATAATATTGATTTTCATCCTTAATGTCTTTCTATTTATTTTAATAATTAAGTTTTTCTAATATGGTTACGTTTACAAGTCCCTATCGTTCCCTCTCTAATCTAACTGCTTAATTTTATTTTTCTTACCTATTTTATTTTTGATGATGTTTTGTTTGAGAATTCCCAGTGCATGATGGGATACTGAAGCGGGATGTCATCAGGGTGCAGAGGCTGCATCTGTCCCCACCCTGAAACAAAACATAATCAATGACATCTATTTCAAGGGCTGGGCTAGTCCTTGTTATATCAAGCATGCGTCAGTTGCCAATTCTGACATATGCTCAGTTACTAACTCTCTTCCTATTGTGCAATGTTCTTCTGAGTGCACAGTGACAGTGCTCTCCTAAGTGATGAGCCAACAGCAGAGCACACGGTCAGTGTATATTGTATGGAGACAACGTGGTGAGCAGAGATCAGCCTCACTTCCAAAACAGAGTCATTTTCAGAAGTAGGGATGATCTCTGCTCACTATGTTCTGCACCTAACAATGCCCTGTTACCAGCTCATCACTTCTCATTAGATCCAGCAGGGGAGTGCACTGTCACTGTGCACTGAGAAGAATATTGTAAAGTAAAAAGAAAGGTCGTACTGAGCATACATTGGAATTGACAATGGGCATATACTCGGTATAGCAGGGAATAGCCAGCTGCTGAAACAGACACTTAATTTCAGGGTGGTAACACAGGCTATGTCAGTGACTGCAGCCTCTTCCCCTGATGAAGTCACATTTGAGCATCCCACCATGCACTGGGATTTTCATACAAAGCATAATCAAAACAAAAATAGGTTAAAAAAAAGCTGTTCGATTAGAGGGGAAAGGGTATGAACTTTTTAATTAAACCATATTAGAAAAACTATTATATTACTAAAATAAATAGAAAGACATTTAGGATAAGAATCAATATTAGTTTCTGACCAACCTTTTAAGAAAATTGCCTTAATGTCTAGATTTTAGAGCTGGTCTGGGTGTCAAATCAGCTCCATTTCTTCATTGGTTTCAGCACAGGATGCAGACAGACATCCCCATTCATATATATCAATGGTAAAGGCAGAAAGAGTGAACTTTGTCCATTTCTGACTAATGCGGAAGTGGAGCTGCCAGAATCGTAGACTAGTGCTAAAATCCCAACATCAGAGCAGATTTTAGTTGTGGCGTATAACCACATTTTATAGCTATTTTGTCAGCTTAAATTCCATTTTAATGAATTGAAATCTTTTTTCATTATTTAACTTCACAAATAAACTACTGAGTGATGAGCTAGGAAATGTATATACTTGACAACTGGAGACAAGCAGTGTGGTCACTATTGAGGCTGAGGTTACGTGTAGGTACCATATGTCTCTGCCTGTAGGAAGCATTTGATGTTGGGAAACTTTAAAAGCTAAAATTTAAATGAAAATTTACTGAGGACTTCAAGTTAGTATTGGATTGAAAGTGGGACACCCTGATAATTGTCAAATTTAGATGTAGATTCCACACACCCCAAAATTCCACTGCACTATGAGCAGGAGAAAAAAAATTTAGTTGAAGCCTATCATAGTTTTAGGTGACATTTCAGAATAAGTTATGATGTGTGTACATGAGGAATAACACTCTTTCTGGCCATTATATAACGTGAATTCCAACTTTTTACTAGTTTTCCCCTCTGTAACCTCTATCTCTAATTTTCAGTTGCGTTGTCTCTGAGCTGGTGAGTAGAGACTATCTGCTATGATGTCTCCCAAGCTCTGCACATAGAGACAGGAGACATTCCTTGTCTTCGCTCTCTACGTAGCACAAAGACAGCCCCCAATTTCTGACTCTTTCTATTATGCTCCCTCCTTTACCCCTTTATCTTTCCTGTTATGTTTTGGTAACTGACAACTCCCTTTTTTCCTTTTCCTTTTTTTTACTATTTTTCCCTTCTGTTGAGTACCATATAATCTTCAGTTTGGCCGGTTATACAAGAAGAAAGCACGGACACAGACAGAAAATAGAATGAGCAAACGCTGGGGCCCAATCTGTCTAGACAGAAAAGTACAGGAAAGAATTCTGACTGCAATCCAACAAAAACCCTAACAAAAATACCAATACTTCTGATTGCCAAAAAACCTGAGATCACACAACCTCTTCCACCTAAATCAGATCTCTGGTGTAACAAAACGCTATTCAGCAAATTAAAAGTAACAAAAGAGCAAAGCAAAAGTGCAGACACAAACGGAGCACAATTGCAGCGCCAGACCCCCAAAAGGGGACAGGCTGCAGTCCACTGAAGGCAGCAAACCAGCAGAGAAAATCAAACAGAGAAAAAAAACAGCAAACACTTATCTGAAGGAGAGCAGGAAACTAGCAGTGCTTAAAGCAAGACCAGAAGAACAATTGATAACCGGCAAGGCTGCTGGGAAATCAGTCCACTTATATCCTACCATTCAGCGCCAGCTGAAGGCCATTCATTAATCAGTTCATCACCCTCAGCAACCACCGGAGGGAGCCCAGCTCAGAAGCCGCCTCCAGCATATTTACAACACTCTCGATTGACTTAAATAGACTGCCGCAATCTGATTCATCAGTAAACCGGTAGTTTGTCTTGTTTTGACCAGGATGCACATTTTTTTCAGTGAAATAAATAATGAGTTCATCAGGAAGAAAGGGTGGGGAAAGAGGTGCCCCTAAAGTGGGCAAAAATAGCATATTTCGCTGTAATATTTTTAGAGTTGAGCAAGTCTCAACATTTGATTTAGGCAGATTTGCTCAGTCCTGGGGAGGGAGAAATTCAACTTGTATCAAAACAATTAAATTTGTCAGGATGGGGTAAAACAGAACCTCTTACACTCACCTCTCCTCTGCTCTCCCCTTACCTGTCCCACTACCATTCTTAATCCAATCAGCTTTTCTATCTTCTATCTCCTATCATCTGTCTTTTTGTCCTTCTCCATACCAGTCTTTGGCTCCATTCATTCTCCATTCACTGGACCCCATACTGTCACATGGAGATCAACATACCTCAATGATGGTGCGGCAACTAGTGAATAAAAGACCCAGGCTTTAGTATTCAGTCAGAGCAGACGTCCGTTCTGGCCGGATATTCATGAGCTGCAGCCAAACAGTGGCTAATGATTGGCTGTAACAGACATGCGACACAACAATGTCAAGTCACGCACTAGGCATAGAGGCGCCAACATCGTAGGAATGGGAGGTGAGTATTAAGTTCTGTACAAAACTGCAGAATATGTTGGCGCAACAGTGAATGAAGTGAAAAATAAACATCTAGATGTTGACTCTTGGTACAAGGAAAATAAGTCCCTTTATCAATGGTGACTTTTTTATTTCATAGGGAGCTGTTTATTCCATAACACAGTTTACAACTAGAAAATTATTGAGTAAGAGTCGAAGATGACATTTTGCCATTTTGCTATTTCTAAAATGGTTCCTGCTCATTGTCACAGTTCTACAATGAGATCCAAATTGTTTTTCCATC
The DNA here is from genome assembly GCA_009801035.1 of Oophaga pumilio. Lineage (NCBI taxonomy): Eukaryota > Metazoa > Chordata > Amphibia > Anura > Dendrobatidae > Oophaga > Oophaga pumilio. Next base: position 70,380 of record VIAB01000277.1, read on the forward strand.
TGCCTGCTTGGATTTCAATTATGCCTCATCCTCCTTTTGTTTCATAAAGAACGAAGAAATAAAAAATAAAACAACCAATATTCTATCGGGAAACTAGAGAGGATACTTTAACGCTCATCCAAAAAACCTGAGGCAGTTTTGGACATCCTTAGCTATGTTCTATTTCATGCTATTTAGTTTTACAATTTAAATGGTGCTTATTTGTGAACTCGGACTGCGAGAGGTCTTCCGCAGAAACGATCCGTTCATGTAAATTATGGCTACTGCAATAACATTGACAAAATGATTACTGCGTAATGGCGGCAATAAGACACACGACACAAAAAGATTATAAAGGAGCCTCAATTTAAACCGATACAAGTAAATTGCTCCAAAAAGAAAGTTTCTCTGTATTTTTTTTTATTGACCAAGAGGTTAAGAAAGCAAAATCAAAAGAAAAGATATTTATCTTGTAAGGGAATAAACATTCTCTGTATAAACTACAGGATAGCTGTTAAATCCCATGGCTGAAATGATTAAAATATCCCCCCAAAAAACTGAACATTATCTGACAGTAATTATTTTTTTAACTTAGATATAAAAAACACAATAAATAAAGGAGCAAATTTGGTAAAGCATAAAGGTAAAATACAAAAAAATGTAAAAGTAAATAATTTTTCTTTTCGTTATAAAATACAAAACAGTCACGAAACAAATCAAAAACCAAAATAATTGCCTGTAAATACTTTCAGTTTACTGTCAAAAACAAAATCTGACACCTCAAAATTCATTATATTCCTTATACACTACCAAGCTAACCAGCTTAGCAGATGGTCCCAATTAAATATATTTCGGAAAGATCTGTAGCAAATTTAAGGAATGTTCCTATCATGGCAGAAAAAAAGCCTTAAAATCCACATCTGTAAATACACAGTAAATACACATACCCACTGAAGCTGGTGCTGATTGGATGTAGAGCTCACATGACGTAACAACTTCATGGGAACGCGAGTGCCAACACAGCTGGATCGG
>VIAB01000277.1:87795-100920 GCA_009801035.1 Oophaga pumilio
GTGCTATCCTTGTTTTTCACGAAAAATTGAAGTGCAAGCCGGTGGTGTAATCCACTTGCGCTGCTGATAAGACTCAAGGCAGAGGTAAAATCCAAAGAGTTTAATATTACAGGTTTTTAAAAGTCAACGCGTTCCAAGGTTCTATATGAGCTCTTCATCAGGACAAAAATCAAAAAGGAACCAAATCCTTGTTTTTCACGAATAGCACTCATACCTGTAATAGTTTATAGGGTCATACACATGTCCAATTTTTTCCTCGAACTGAGTAGTCGGCAGAAAATATCGGAGACATATCCAATGTTGATCTGAGAGTCAGATCATAATCAGCAATGCAAGTCTATGGAAAAATTGTGCTGCACTCGGATGACATCCGAGTACGGTCCTCTTTGTCTGGACTGTAAGAATCGAGATGGTCGAGAATTTTTTTTAATTTTTCCAATATATGAAAAAATCGGATGACACTCATTCCACACTCTGATCAAACTCTAATCCAACTCTGATCAGAATTATCTGTCCAATTTTCTCGTAAGTGAAAAAAATGGACATCTGAATGAGGACTAAGTTTCTCAGATAATTCGTTCTAGGAAGGACCCATCCTGCCACATTCCCCTTGACTGACTGGTCTCACCAGGTCTGTATAAGGAGACACCTGTCAGCCTGGAAGAGTAGAGTGGGGTGAAGCCATCGGGGACTGGCCTCCTGAACTACAGAGCCAAGACAGGTAGTGGCCAAAACATCACAGGGTTCACTTTAGAAAATTATCGTAAAACACATTGTGAAATCGTAACATTTTTGCATAGTTTTTTTTATCTAAAAGTGGAAAACAACTGAAGAGAAAAGAGAAGATAATATAATTAGATTGTGGTCAAATAGGAAAGAGGAGAGTTGGAAAGGTTAAATAGGAAACAGAGGCCGGTAAAACATGGTTGTGGAGAGACCCAAGTGATAGGAGTCTAGAGGAAACGAATAGCATGTGTTATTGGGGATGTTGAACAACCCAAGACTCTCTAGAATTGTAAATTAGAATTTTTAGAATCAAGAGATCACACTGATGATCCAATAAAGTTTATTCTTCAAATCGAATTTACAATTCTGGAAAGCCTTGGTTTCTTCTTCACATATTATATTGGATTTCTCATATGATGGCGCACCCAACTCATGAAGCCGACTAAGTGTGCCAACCATTTTTAGCTCTAATGCAGATGTTAAAGTTACTCTTGATGAATGCGGGATACCATAGCTCCAACTTCGGGGGACAATGTTAGTCCATCTTCCACCACTGGGCAGCATGGTGGCTCAGTTGGTAGCACTGTTCCTTTGCAATGCTGGAGTCCTGGGTTCAAATCCCACCAAGTACAACATCTGCAAGGAGTTTGTATGTTCTCCCCGTGTTTGTGTGGGTTTCCTCCTACACTCCAAAGACATACTGATAGGGAATTTAGATTGTGAGATGGGAATTACGATTTAAGGTTTGACAAGAAAACTGCTGCAATGAGTCGGCAGAATAAGGAGTGAAATTAATATCTATCTCTTTGCTGTAGGTTTTTTTTGAGAAATTGGAAGAATTTAAGGGCCAGTGAGACATTTTTATTTGAATAAGTTGTTTTGTATGGAGTTAAAAAAGAAAAAAAGTTGAGAAGTTAGAGAATGGGTTTAGCAGTTACCTTCATAGATAGAACCCTTCTACCTCACTGATTGTACAATTCTGATTAATGTAGAGGTCAATGGCCGCATTATTGTCATAGCAGGTGACTTGAGCCTAAAACGGTTGTCTACAATCATTCTATGTGAGTACAGACTTGTGAATCCTCATATCTCGCAGTGTGCACGCTGTCAGGATTCTCCAGTGCCGGAAGCGAGCGGGAAAGTGACTTGCATGCATGTGGTCATGTGCCGACTAGACGTGCGCAGCATAACTCAATGCGAGTGAGTTGTGCGAGGATGGATACGTCTAGTTGGAATGTGGCCGGCAGTATGCAAATTGCCGGCACCGGAGAATCATCACAGCGCGCAGTGTGCAAGCTGTGAGAGAGAGGTTGGTGTGTGGACATTTTCCCTTCTTCTTGCGCAAGCTGTGAGTATTCACAGGTCTGTAGTCACACAGAGTGACTGCAGACTTGTATCCCGAGGGCGGAAAACTACTTTAAGCCGCATGACACCAGCCATCTGTGTGGTCTCACCCAAAGACAAATGAAAGAACGAAATTCACTGTCAACGTATTGCCTTTATGCACAGCACGGAAAAATAAGAACACATACCAGTAGAGACAAAGCTATAACAATAAAGTATGTTCCATTACATTTTGGTATTATTTTGATTAGTGCACTTTAAAATTTGCATTATTATGTAATCTTAAGTGCAACTACGTGTTTTCCATTAGATACTAATTCATTACACCGATACGGTAATTATATTTCAGAAGTTTTGAAAAAAACAACATAACATTCTTTTAGTTATGTAAGTAAAACAAAAGTAAAGACAAAAAAAAGACAAAAAAAAAATGATATTTTGACATTTCATATTTTGCTTTGAGATCTTCCCCGGTTTGGCATTCACTGTCTTTTACATTCAAATTAACAGCCCACCATCTGTCAAGTGCTCAGATAATCACTGGGTTTAATGTACAATATGGTTATTAGTATGTGACCCGACAAAAAAAGAAAAAGAACACAGTCTAATGCGAAACATAAAATGAATGATCTCACTTGCAAATGACAGTTTGACAAGCCATTATTCTGCAGTGCTGGCTCCAACACTAAGAGGGATCTTATGTTCACATAATTGTATTAGTCATGCGAGCGACCGTCTGTGAACCGTTCCTTTAAGCTCCGCGATTTCCTTGGTCATTGGCTTCAGTGAATTTTATTCTCCTTGGACAAATGTTTGCAGAGGAGGAAGCTCAAGAAGTGGAAACTGTCAGCATCTCCGGTAAAGTTCCCTTGCATTAAGTAGACGGCCATGTTGCCTCCTGCTTGGAGACATGGGACCCCACTTAATCCTTGACCTTTACTTGTCGGAATATTATTGTTAATGTATTTATAAAACATCAAGTCTAGACAGACTTTTATGCCTGCCTCTCTGCTGGGAGTCTGCGGCTTCGACAGAGACCATTTTCATAGTGAACTTTCCTTTATAGCATCAGCTTGTTCTCTCCTCCTCCAGTTACTCTAAACTTTGTGACCTCTTCTCTGAAATACAAATCCCTTTAGTATAGTACAGGAATAAAAACCAGAAACTTCTCTGTCTTAAATCCTACTTTTCTACCTTTTTATCTGTTCTGATGGATGAAACATGACATAACAAAAAAAAGTATTGTTTTTTTTTCCAAGCAAAAACGTTAAAAGCGTTTTTTTTAGTTTCTCATCTCTGTTTTAAGGGAATCTTTCAGCAGATTTTTGCCATAAAATCTAAGAGCGTCATGATCTAGGGACTGAAATCCTGATTTGAGTGATGTATCACTTGCTGGGCTGCTTGATAAAATCCCTGCTTTCTCTGCTATAAATGTAGCAGTGCTATGAATGCTCAGTTGTTTATAATCCCGCCCACATGCCTGATTGGAAGCTTTCTGTGTACATTGTGAGCAAGCTGCCAATCAGTGGTGGGGGCGGGGTTACACAGATTAACCTGACTACCTGGCATGTGACTCCTAGTCCAGCAGTGATAATATCCTGCTGATAAAACAATGATTGTATTGAAACTGCAAAAGGCTGACACATCCCTGAAATCAGGCTCTCAACCTATGCTGCTCTCAGATTCCTTGTATTGTAAGTGAATGTAAATATGAAAACCCACAAAAGTGTAAAAATTCTTAGGCTGGTTTAGATAGGATATAACATGGCCTCCTTTTAGATGTCCATATTATGGTTGAAATGGCCAGACTTCCCATGGTTCTACAGAATTGGACATAAAATGATCATCAAAGGTTTCATAATAAAAGATGATCATAATGATTATAGGAGCAATCAAAATTGCTTTGAATTTCACTAGAAAAAAATTGGATTTCCAGAACCTGAATTTATTGCTTTTAAATTTGCTTGATTCTTGATTTGATTCATTTTAGGGCCAATGCTTTGCTGTTTCCCTTTGGCTTCAAGTGATGTCATGACTTTGCGGGGTGATGTATATCATGACATCAAGTGAAGCTTACTGTACAGAGGTCATGATGAGTTAAAAAAGGACAGAAGACTAACGCCAAAGGGAAGGAAGTAAAACAGCAGAGGGGATATTTTTTTATCCTTCTTATTACGCTCTTCCATCTGGAAATACCTTAAATGTATAAAAACAATCTTTTGCCAGCAATTCAGTTAAAAAATGTTCATGCAAATCAAATTACCTAAACAAATTTGAGCAAATCTAAGGAATCAAATTAGTCAGATATGCTCATATCTAGTTCATAACTATCTCGGCTCTGCAGTAGAGAGGTCTAAGCATTTGTGACCATATTGATAAAAAGCTATTTTAAAGTCTTGCTTACTGATAATGGTAATTGTATTTCAACTCATCTCTTAGCTTCTGGAAAAAAAAAGCTTCTCTTGCACTGGAGGACCCAGTAAGACCAGTGATTAATTTAAATAAAAACCATGTAATACCTAATTTCTACTGTGGGGGCACTGCAGGATATGATTGTTTGGAGTATTTTCCCACATCTCAGGGACTCATGTGAAGTGTTTATTTGTGTAAGAGCTCAAGCTCTATGGTAACTGCTTGTATATGCACAGACACAGGGATTTGTATATCAAAACAGAATAAAGTTTATTGTCGTTCATAAACTTTACATCTCCCAAATGAAAACAGTCCTTTCTTCAGCACAAATTAATAATAAAAGAGTCCTTTCTCCAGCCCAAATGAATAACAACATCTTCCTTTCTGTGGGTTAGGCCGGGGTCAGACTTGCGAGGAACTCCCACGAGTCTCGTGTGAGTCTCTCATCAACACCCGGCACTGATGCCGGCACTCGGACCGGAGTGTGCGGTTGCATGTATTTCTATTTCTATGGCACTTCTCAGTCTCTAGCATAGACTGTCCACTATTAACAGTCTTTCTTTAGTTCCAACACAACACATTCTGCCAAGCTAGCCTACCCGTCTGTCATGAGAACTGTAGGGCTCAGTCTGGAGTATTGGATTGACCTTTCCCACCCAAGCTCTTTTGGTCACTCCTAAATCCCGGACCAGAAATCCAATCAAAATAAATCCATCTCAATAACCTTACCTTCTGCTTTCTTATAATTATTAAAAGGGTTCTTCTAAATAAAAACCAATTCTCTAAAGTAGACCACCTATTTAACTATAAACAATAGCCCCAAAGCCCCTCTGTAACCTTTAGTATTATTAATAGCACAATGTGGGTTACATTATGTTAGACCTATGATCCAAACTTGGATTTTTTTATCAAGATAGTCCGACATTGAATTGTAGATTATTAGGTGGGAGGCTTTGAGGAGCCATTTTTGTAACTTTTTTCCCTTTGGCAAGTCTACCACATTTTTGCATATTAGGTCATTTTAAATACAGCCCCACCGAGGTTCCCAATTACTGGCAAACATGAAACAATGTCTTCCTTCTTTTCAACACATTACTTGCCAAAGAAACGGTTTACAGAAGACACCTATTCAGCATAAAGGGAAATTTATGTTAGATTGTAAAAAGATCGGATCGCTTCCAGGCCGAAAGATAAGCCCCTGAGCGTAACGCTTCACTCATCTAGATACTTTTCATAAATCTTTTCTCCCAATACAACCAGAAAAAAAAGTACATTCCCTCTCTCCTCGTATGTAGATGTTTAAAACCAGGCAGATTTAATTAAGTCTCAAGACAAAATGTTCTGTCACTATGACAAAACAAAACCAAATTTTTCAGACATGCAATTATATACCTGCAGAGCTCCTGAGAGATAATAAGAACCACGGAATGAACAGAAACAAACCAGCCCTGCAAATTACATTTATCTGTGTTTCATTCTACACCAAATGATCATTAGATTAACAACCTCATGATTCTTATTTGGAGAAAGAAGCAAAATGATGTCTTTCCCGGCTCAGTAGCAGAGGAATGAGTTAATCTTCTGAGACTGCCCAAGGAAAGATTACAACCTTGTGTTTCTAAATCTTTCACTGATTTCGGAGGGTGAAAACACTTGTAAAAGTTATACTGTGAAAGCAAAACAAATCTATAAAACTAATTTTCATACTTGCCAAAGTCTGCAAAACAATGCCTAAAAGTGGGAGTTTGGAAGTGTTCCTAGAAAGGGGGCTTAAATGTCCATTATCTTCAATTAAAATTTTGGTAAGTGTGCATTATTGTGGCAAGCTACTTAAGTACAGCATGCAAAATGTAGCCCCTTTCTATAAGCATGCTTGCTAATTTTACGAGTGTTACACACCTGTCTCACATATCCTGGGCTCCACTTCCTTCACCACAGTCCGCTGCCCTCTGTTGTTCTCCACGTTAGGTTTTGCAGGTTGCTTTGCGTGGCTTAGTTCCATCATCTCCCTAGACTTTGGTTTGGTATCCAACATCTCCTGTGCACAGTTTGTTTTAACTAGCTTCCATTCCTGCAGGGTTTCAAGGCATCTATCCTGCTGTTCCCAAGATTTTTGAATGTGCCAAGTCCTCTCTTCTTATGTGCCTTCCTGTTTGACGCACCAACGCCAAGGGTCCTTGTGCCCACCAGGAACTGAGACTCAGGGGATCCTCCTCAACAGGTGAGCTTAAACATTGGGTTTCCAATCCAGTAGAAGCCTAAGATGCAAACAGCTTCATATCAACCTGCACATGCTCAAGCACTGTGTCACGCACAGTGTGGGAAGACTAAGTGCAACACATAAGGATGAGGGGAAGGAGGCCCAAACACTGGGGAATGGGGGAGTGGAGACCCCTAGGTAGATCTAATAGCTCCCTGACTACCCTACCATCCCTATATTGGTTCCACACCCATCTCCGAGCAGGAAACCTAAGCCCTGTATATCCCTAGATCTAGGCCCTGTATAGGGAAGGGGGTGGGCGCTGGTCAGTCCCCACTGTACACTAAAGACAAGAAGGGAGACAAACAAGAGTGGAGAAACTTGAGAAAACTCTAGAGAGGTAACACCAAACATCCTACAAGAGCACCAGAGAGGAAGTAAGCCGACTGCTATAGCTCCAAGCCTTCACAAGGGAAAATGTTAATATCCCTGAAGCAGACAGAGTCTATAAACACCAAATTCCATGTGCGTCAATTAGAGCCGGAAAGAGGTTGCCACTGGGTCCAAATTCAAAACGATTAAGAAGGCGTGTGCAATACCAAACCCAGGGACCTTCTGCAATCAGATGCAGAGCGACTGTCTATTGCATCTGACACACCAGTGACACGCTGCCCAAGGATAAAGTGTTATGAAATAGCTTCCAAACTAATGTAATGACTTTATTAGAAGACAAAGAATAATGTGCTTTGGTACAGATTTATTAGATTCTTTCCTAGTTTCTGCAGCAACAGGGAGTGGATGATTCCTACAAACAGAAGACCAGCTGGAAGATGTTTGATTTCCTGTAATCACCATCCATAGAGTTGTGCCTATTGTCAATTCCAGAAGATTAGTTTTTATTTTTAGCCAAGATTCACTAAAGTAAGCTTAGGTGTACTGAGCAACAGAGCTCCCATTTGTTTTATGCTTTTCTTTCTAGATTACAATCCAAAATAATATTAAATGCCCAAAAATGGCACTTTCATGGACCTCAAAAACAAAATTGGGAACCGAACTTCAATTGATGATGTAGCATCCAGTCGTCAGGCACAGAAAACCATCTGGATATGCTTGATCCCAGGAGAACCAGGTGGTTCCCAGGAGATTTGACATTTTCTCTGGGAGTTCAGGTCCTCTCCCCGTTTATTTGGCAGTATCTTGGATGTCCTGGAACAGTTGGCAAGTATATTGATAAGTAAGCTAACTGGTGAGTGTAGTGTACTACAGGATCTCAATAAAGCTAAATGAGGTTGGGGCAGCCGTTCAGCCATCAAGATATTTGATAGATAAGCATTAAGTTATGTCTTTGGGTAGAGGAGCATGTCTATCACTCCAAGGCTCATAGATTTCAAGGGCAGCAGGCAGAACTTTGAAAAACTTTCTTGACTCAATTGCTGTGTAAGGCAATTTTATAAAGTAGATCTTTAAAATTGTTCCCAAAACCATAAAAAGAGAAAAGAAAAGCTAAGGCTCAACCTGAATTACATCCTCTAAGTAGTACAGTGTCACTAAGGACCACCTATTGTACTGGTACTGGCACTACTGTACATCTGGATGGCTTCGATTTCATACAAAAGAGGATATGGAAAAATGGTGGAATGCTTTCATGGGAGAAAATCCATTAAACCGTGAATGATATATAAGCATTGTTGAATCCTATCCCGTGATACTAGCAATTAGGATGAGCAAAGTAATTTGATGTGAATTGAATTTGTGTTGATTTTTAAGAAAACCATCAAATTTTAGCCATTTGCATTTTGCTTTGCTCAAATCGCCTCAAATGTTTATCAATCACCACTTTACAGATTGCTGAAGTTTGCATCAGTCAAAGGAGGATCACATGACCTCAGGAAGGCTTCCACATAATACTTGCAGTGATCACATCACATGGTATAGCATGGCCAATCAGGAGGGACTTTCATAGCCAGTATAAAAGCAGAAGCAGAAAATGCAGCAGCCATTTTGTGATGAACCTGGACTGTGAGAGGACATTATCTAGCATCTCGCAGCTTAGCTGTAGAGATAGGGAGAGAAAGCCATAAATCACTGAATAAACTGTACAGACAGTGTGTGTGACAGCAATGCAGTGAGGAAGATTAGTGTGCGAGGAATTGTTAATAGTGCGCTACATGTTTTTCAGAGCAATTGTATGCATTGCAGTACTTTTAATATGCTTCAAAATTAATTTCCTAGTAATGATTGGTGAATCTGGTGTTTTTGAATTTCAAAAGCTTCGCTCATCTCTAATAGCAATTAATTAGGTGCATTTAAGGAGTTATTGCTGTCTTTACAAGTTGCCAGCTATCCTCCGGATAGCTGATTGTTTACCGATCTCCGGGGGCATGTGAGCAAGCATTCCATTCACTGTCTATGGGACACCACACTTGCGTACATCAGATATCTCCGGCAGTCCCAAAGACAATCAAAGGATCACTGGCATACTGTACATGACCTGTGCTCCATTCTAATGGGGAATTTAAGAGCTTTTGGGGGATGGGTGGGTGTCCCAGTGGTTGGACTCCTGGTGGCCAGCAAGTTATACAACAGAATAGGTGATAACTTTCAGAGAGGAGAATAATTCTTTAATCTTCATGCTCCATTATGAATTATTCTTAGAAACTTTCATACACTGAAAAGTCAATCCGTATTTAATTATTTAGGACTATGCTTGATGTGCAAAATCAGATTTCATGAGATGATCCAAGATCCTTTCTTTATGCTGAAATAACTTTTTGAAAGCTCTAACCATATTCACCAACTTTGTACTTTGAACTTTGTCTTATTAATGGTAAACTAATTCAGGGCCAGACTGGCCCACCAGGGCACCAGAGGATCCTCCAATGGTCAACATGATTATGGACCCTAAAGCTACAGAAGATGACAACACCATTTGGAATCAAATATATTATCAGTTTGGATCTAGTTCATGCATAATTTATAAAATACAACCTATAAAATCTTATTGCTATTATGAGTTTTGTTTATGTGGCTTTAAATTGAGTATTAAATAGGCACAGAAAACAGTAAAATTTACCCACAAAACCCATGGTCTTGAATTATGTCATATCACTAGTGTCTCAGGCTTCCATATTCACCATGCACTGTACATTATCACTGGAAGAAAGTGGAAGTGTTATATCTCACATGGTGAGATGGATTCCCTAAACCCCCTGTAGAATGGACAGATGATGTTGGTGCATCAGGATGGTCCAGTTGGAACTGAAGAGACTGAAATTCAATTGTCGGGGTTCATTGGTAGTTCACTGGGAAGACTAATGAATCAAGATAGTGGCACAGCAGAGTACAGAAGCAAGTAGTGATGAGCTAGTATGCTCGTTGCTCGGGTGTCCTCCGAGTATTTTGGCGTGCTCGGAGATTTAGTTTGTGTCGACGCAGCTGCATGATTTGCTGCTCCTAGACAGCCTGAATACATTTGGGGATTCCCTAACAAACAGGCATTCCTCACATGTATTCAGGCTGTCCAGCAGCCATAAATCATGCAGCTATGGTGACAGAAACTAAATCTCCGAGCACTTCCAAATACTCGGAGGACACCCGAGCAACGAGCATACTCGCTCATCACTAGTAGCAAGGTATCAAAGCTTGAATAGGTCAGAGGCCACTGAAGAGAACGGAAGAATAAAATAATGCAGCAGAGACCAGCAATGCAGCAGAACAGAGTTGAATGTGGAGACTCATAATTAGGATGAAGCAAAGCCCAGTGTGTAGAGTAGAACTGAGTTGGTCTGGAGAGTCACAATATGGATGAAGAACAACCCTGCATATGAAGGAGAGCTGAGTCCATCAGGAGACTCTAAGTCTAGATGTATTAGTGTTTCGCATGTGGAGCAGAGTCGGGTTTGACAGGAAATTCTTCAACAGAATAACAGTAGTGTGTGGACGCCAACTACCTGAATACTCATATGGCATCCAGCCGCCTGAGCAGGCCTTTAAAGCCAAGAAATGAGACTGGACTAGTAAGACACACCATAGTAACCTCTGTTAGCTCTCGCCTACATAAATACGGTCTGCAGATATACTTAAAGAGTTATTAGTACGTTCACTTATACGTTCACCTATATTCACTGTAGGCTTGCATCTGGACAGGTTTTGTGATTTAAAGCCCCAAAAATCAGACTCCTGCACAATTAGTGCTGAGAGTGTTAATAGGGCATAGCAAGGGTTCAGTTTTAAGGAGCAGTCAGAAAGAGGTGGGTGGGTCTGGCTGCTCCCACATCTCCAATTAGGAATCAGAAGGTGCTATATAAAACAGTTAGTTTGCTTCATAGAATCATGGAATGGTAGAGTTGGAAGGGACCTCCTGGGTCATCTGGTCCAATCCCCTGCTCAAAGCTTCATTTATGTTCTGTGTGTGGAGAGGGTAAGTCTATTAAATGTGGACAGACTGTGTCTGAGCAGTGGCTCTACTGCTCTGAGAGTGGAAACTACCCACACCACAAGTGCTGAGGTTCTGTGCCTGCCTTGAAAAAAGGACTGTTTCTTTAGTGTTATGTTTTGGCTGAAGATAAGCTCCTTCATTTCTTTGCGGAAGTTTACGAGAGACAATAAACATTACTTTGTTTTGACACCTCAAATCTGTGCCTGTGTGACCACTACCAGCGGCCAAACAGTGCGAGACCCTAAATCGCGTACACACGGGTGATAACTCGCTGATTATTGGAGGTCCCACTGATTCCCGAGAATGTGTTTCTGAAGCGCCCCATTATGATGGACCATGATTCCTTGTCTATGGGACTGTCGAAGAAAACCAAGCAGTGCTCTAGCGTTGCCAACTTGACTTTTTATTTTTTCTAGACGGCTTCTTAAAAATCACAGACGGACAATAATTTTTCTGGAAACAATGGAAAACCAAAATATATCATTATGATTAAAAGTAATATACATGTATGTCTACAGCTAATAAATCAGGTGTGAAGACAATGTAAACTGTAAAGTAATGATAACAACAGACAAAAAAATTCAGGTTGAAATAAAATTACATTTTTTTATGGACAGGGCATAGAAGTGCCCTATTTTTATGGACTGTCCTGGAATCTCTGGAAGGTTGGCAACCCTGCGGTGTACCCAGCTATCTCCGGCAATGAGTAAAACAGTGGCATGCATTGGCTGCCACCACTCCATTCTAACAGTACATTACGGAGCTTCTTTCTCAGGATTATGGGGGTCTCAGATGTTGGGCCCCCAGCAAGGAGCACGCTATAAGCTATATCGTGTATAGGTGGATAACTTTTAAACCTTGATATCATATCAGATGTGTCTGCCCTAATAAACAGATGCTTTATGTACAGAAATCAGTATATAAATACATCTACACTCGCATACATTAGTAATATGTAGAAGACAAGGTAGCACGATAAAATCTCTAAATCTTCTGGATTTCGCTTGTTTGGTCTCTACATAACATCAGGACACTATCAGGACGCCCGGATATTTCTGATCTCTCTCCCCTGTGATTTTATAATAGATAAAGACATGTTGCAAAACGGGGGATTGATGCCTTAATTCTGACCCATCACACACAGTCGTCTTGTGCTTTCTCCTGCACAAAACCAGGGAATTATACGTGTCACAACCTGATGGAAAAGATAATTGGTCAGAATGTGATATTGACCGAGTTGTGCTAGTTAAAGGGACGAGAAGCGCGGGGTGAAGATGTAAACAGGGTAAATAAGGTTGGCAGCGTGGAGCATGAATGCATTAGTATCACATATGGGGCATTACATGAATGATTAATAGAAGGTTCGCCGGCTCAAGATACGATACAGAGTCACAGACTGCAACATATCTGGAAGAAAAGCCATCGTCTAACAATGTATCACTGACATATGTATATAGGACATTGGTCTGCAGGATATAGTGTGGGGTCCTGTGGCTATTATAGGTTATATAGGATTGCTGTACCTATGGTATCAGTGGAAAATGGGGCAGCTATAGTGGGTGCACAGGTAAGGGGTCTTTTATATATGGAGACTCCAGTGTTATTCGTGGAGAATTGAAGTTCGTAACGTAAGGCACATTTTTGTATGGTCCAATTATCTGATCATCTATGTGTCGATCTATCTGAAATGTATCAAATGAAGGCTCACAGCATTCCCATTTCAAAATGTTAAGAAAAAGTTATATTTATTCCAAGCCCATCATTAAGGGAGCAGAGGAGCCCCAATGATTTTTATGTGGCCCATCTAGCTTCCATTTGTTTTCCGCTATTTTTGGAAAAAATAAAGTCCTGCATATACGGAAAAAACATGTGAACACCTCTCTATACAGTAGAAAACAGCATTCACAATATGTGATGTCACAGGTCACCGCCTCTCTCTCCTGTACAATGACTGATAACACCTCTATATATAGCAGATAGCACAGGAGCCACCATTCACAATAGG
>VIAB01000277.1:102649-115624 GCA_009801035.1 Oophaga pumilio
TTAGTAGTATAGCTTATTAAAGAAAAATGTCTCTTTTCCTGCCTATCAATTTTTTCTCCTGCGCTGATCATTTACACTCAAAAAACTGCTCAATTCTGTCTACAAATCTGTCTGCATTGAAGAAACAAATTACACTTGCTGTTTATAAAAGTCTATGGAAAGTGATGGAGTCTGGAGGGTAGAAAGGCACAATGAGAAACTACTGAGGTCTCTAGCGCAGGAAGAAAAAACTGTTTAAATGCAGAATATAAGTAATTTAAAGGGGTTGTTTACTGTCAGATCACGTTCGGCCCCAGCTGTAGTTTGTTAAAAAAAAAAAAAAGAATAAACTGTGCTGTACTCACATTCCCTGGGACTACCAGCAAATCTCCACTGCTCCTTGCAATATCTGTCAACCGTCAGCACTGCAGACAATCATTGAGCTCAGCGGCCCTTAAGGGGGTGTTCTGTCTAAACTGGCACAGCCACTGAGCTAACTAATTAGCTACTACTCTGTCAACCTGACGTCAACCAATGCCAGATAATAGGAACAACAGTGGAGACTCGTCAGTGGACTCAGGGAAGATGAGTACAGTGTAGTTTATTATTTTTTAGCAAACAGCAGCTGGGGCAGGAAAGAACTTTATCTGAAAGGGAACAACCCCTTTAAAGGCCTGGGATAGTGTTATTAAAATAGATCTTTTTCTGGTAACACATTCCCTTTAAACATGTTTTTACTATTGATGAACCAAGAGCTCGTTACTCGAGTTTGCCCAGGGTGCTCGGGTATGCACATAGTATCGTGGGTGTTCGAGTGACATGTTCAAGTCCCTGTGGCCGCATGTTTTGCGGCTGTTAGACAACCACAAAATATGCAGGGATTGCCTGACAGATAGGGGCAAATCCCAGCATGTTTTGCGACTTTCTAACAACCACGAAACAGGCGGCCATGGGGACGTGAACATGTCACTCGAACACCCGCGATACTCAGTGCATACCCAAACACCCTGGGCAAACTCGAGTGATGAGCACTTGCACTCATCACTAGTTTTTACATTTCTTTTTCAGAGCAGCGCCACTTTTCTTCAAGGGTTGGGTCAAGTACTGCAGCACAGGCTTATTTAATTTTCAATTACTTACTGTCAGGCTGCTGCAATGCAGATGGGTGCAGGCTGCACTAGGTGGCAGTAGAGAATGCAGAACTGCACCTAAACAGAGCAGGCTTGCAATGCAGCATCAAGGCTACCACAGGTAGCAGCAGAGAAGTCAAACAGGCTGAGTCAAGCAACACACTGTAGTGCAGTACAAAATGGAATAAACAAACTCAGGGTAAGAGGCAAGCCAAGGAGATCAGTAGCGGTCAGGAGCGGATAAGCCAAAAGACAGAAGCAGGTCAGGATACAAGCTAAGTCAGAACTGGGAGATCAATACACTAAAGGGGAACACTGAGTCAAAACAGGAATGGGGAAAACAGAGACACAGGTTCAGACAGCAAATGCAGGAGGACAAATAAGAGCACTCAGAGTCAGCTACAGCAGGCCTAGGCAAAAACTATAACCGACACCGCCTGCAGGAAGCAGCGGAGATAAATAGCCAACCTGACCCCAGACGGAGGCTGAGCAAGGTTAACCCCTGACATGACCAGACAGGGAAAAAGGGAAAATAGGACTCAAAACCCAGTCTGGATCATGACACTTACTTTGTACTAAAAAATAAACAATCCTTTGATCAATCAGAGCATCACAATCTCACATAATAATCATCAACATTTCCTACATAGATCAGAATTTTTGAGGAATTGGCATTATGTGAATAGTAAATGTTTGAACCGTCTCAACCCTCCTGATTTCTTTCTTTGTCTCCATTTACTTTTTTTTCCCAGTTCTTCGTAAGCACAAAACGTGCACAATTGAATCTAAACGCTCGCCTGTTTTACATATTACTTAACGTTGCTGTTTGTAAGAGCCATTTACATTGGTGCTAAATTAATTGTGTTCAGGCTCTTATTTTCTGAGCAAATTTCAAAATGCGGCTCTTAATCATGTATACGTTTATCCTTATATTACAGCTCGGGGAGAAATACTTTATACGTGCAGTAAATTATAGAGTGCAGGAGCAGAGTGGACACTGAGGGAATTAGCAAACCAAATTTGCTCTGTTTCCATAATTTGCTTGCAATGCCCTTGATGGAAAATGTATCAGTGGATATTTGATATGAAGGGAGTTCTATCATATATTGCTTAACAGGATTCGGAAGAGGGGGCCATTTGTTTCCTTGACAATTGGCCACCAAGGATTAGGGAGTTATTGTTATTACAGAATTGTAATTGTAACATGCTCATGGCTCGTGAAGAATTTACCAGATTAGCAGATGCTTAGACTGACAGATTAGTTCAGCTTAGTACTTTAACATGTCTGGGATTGTTTTTGTAGGTACTGTATATCGTTTGTGTGCTTTAACATCTACTATGCTAGTATCTGCTGCATGATTCAGGGTTGGCCTCATGGGTATGTGACCATCCCAACATGCTCAGGGCTTCTAGACTGCCCATAGACTGTCCACGTTGGGTATTCTGCGTTCTGCCATGGGAGGTGAGTAAAGGCTTCATTATTTTATCGGGGTGAACATTTAGCTTAAGAAGGGGTTGTCCTAGTAGTGTACAACTTCTTTAAATACTTTTTTTTAACGTAATTTACCCTGTAACTGAGGCTGATATACTAGCCCCAGTTACAGTGGAAATGTCACCTCCTGGCTCCTTAGCAGAGCTGACTGGGTCTCTGAGTCTGGGTCGTAGTAGTGGACAACCCCTTTAAACATTAAAATGCTCACCCAAAGGGCATTTATGACCTTATGGAGGGCACAATACATTAAATAAATGAAATAAAAATAAATAAACAAAAAGCTCAAATCACTGATACAGGCCTCTCCTCCCCTCAAACAAAAAAAAATCGTTCCCATCAATATTGCCTGGTATTGGCAAACAAAAATATAAAAAACAAGAGACTATGATAATGAGATAAAATTGAAGCTCCATGTATCATGAAATAAAGATGCAAAAATTATTTGAATATTCGAACAAGACATAATTTTACAGCTGAAATGCAGGAGAACTGAGAGCTACTGCTGCTCTCTGACTTCCTCCGGATTTCAGTTACGTCCAAAAGAAGTAAGAGTGATGCAGCTCATTAGGGGACGCTGACTGTCTTCAGGGCTCACGTGACATATGAGAGACCCGGTGCCAATGTCACTGGAATGGCGCCAGTACAAAAGATAAGTATAAGTTGTTTTTACTCTAATATTGTAATTAATAAGGGGTTGTCCAAGTAGTGGAAAAGCCCTTTAAGTCAATGTTTCACCCATGAAAGATCTTTGAAACATGACTAGGGATTTCAGCCAATTAAGACTTCCATTTGTAGGCAGTTGTTTCAGAGTTGTCAATTCTCAGTTGGCCAAGTGTCCATGGTGCTTGATGTTTTTGGATTTAGAGTAACATTCGTGTCTCACGTACGGGGAATTACATATATGCACCTTAATCAATTAACGCACTGATGAAATACAGTTAACTAATGACGTTTTTGGTTGATAGAACAAAGGGAAAATCCCTTTGGTTCCCATCCAATCATGTAAATGTCGCAGTTCCCCACTCAAAGAATTAGTGGAGGCTTAGCAGTTGGACTCATACAGCCAAGGAAATGATATCAGCAAAAAATTAAGCAAAATAAAAACCAAGAACATAAACAATTAAAGAAACAAATTAAGCAAGAACAACAAAAAAGCGAAACAAGAACAAAAAAAAACCCTTCAGACTTTCGAACACCGAGTGTTTTCAAATGCATTTAGAGCGCCATTAAATGGAAGGTAACTTTAGTAAGAGCAATCCTAACCATCCAACTGTGACATTATATGAATCCACACTTCCTTGGAAACATAATTATGTAACAGCATGGGCTTCTCCATTTGCAACAAAAGAACCAAAAACAAGCCAATTGCAAAAAGGAACAGAACGAGAAAGGCGCACAAAGGGAAGTGTATTGTGTCTGCCGCAGAGTACAACTACCTCTTAGTATAATAAAAGGGAACAAGGTAACGAGAGTCAGGTATACAAATGGAAAAGAGATAGTCACCGCAAAATCGCTCATTTGACAAGCGGCAGACTTGACAACTCTATTTTTTTTTTACCCCCACTCCTTCACTTAGACTATTTCATAATAAGTGCAGATGGTGAATTTCCTGGGCTGTGATACAGTGAAACCTTACAAGATCAGAAGGTAATGATTCATTCCACCCTCCATGTTAGTATCCATGTTAGTACATCGGAAGAGCAACCTTAGAGACAGCAAATTTTTAAATTGCTCTCGGCCATAAATCATATAACTGCAAATCTTCACCAGGAAGAAGAAATCACAAAATGCAAATAATTATATTAATGCAAGGAATGTAAGATATTGACTTTCCCTTGGGCGGAATGGTGAATCCTCTAATAAAAACATCACGGCGAACATCCATTATTTTCACTTGATATGTATTATTAATGTTTTAACATGTTTCCTTTTGTTCCTTTGTTAGTCTAATAAAGCCCTTGAATGAAATATAGATATTTATGATTTTTTTCATGATCCTCGAGTTATGGGCAGAATTTTTAAAAATTTAAAAGATACACTTTTTTAATAAAACATAGATTTTATATAATGAGTTAGGGAATGATGGACAGGTGCATGGAAAATGTAATAGGACATAAAAATTAACTCAACTTGCATGAAATAAGTAATAATCTTCACAGGTCCTTGTAAAAGGTCATATAGACCCTTTATAAAACACCGGTCACAATTTCCCAACACCATCATCCAACTCTAGGAAATTGTCTAAAATAGGAAATGGAGTAATTCAAAACTTAAGAATACTTTGATGATCCCATGCCTATTCTTCCCTGGTTCCCCACCGGTCTTACTTTTCGAGACTCCAGTGATGACGTTGTGTGCAAAAATGTGACCACTGTATCAAATAATTGTCAACATCATTAAGAACACCAATATGGCAAAACACTTGGTTCAAACCTCAGTGTCATCACAATATATCTAGAATCCTTATAACCAGAGAACGACGGGAAATCGGTAAAGTGTCAGGACAAGGCAAGGGATTAGAAAGGTGGATTTTCCTATTTTAAATCTCCTTGTCATACTTTGCTTCCGGAGGTCCTGAGCTAAACATAATGTAGTATATACATTTTACTCTGTGTGTTCCTTTAACATAAATGCACTTACCTAATATTCCAAGGGTCAGCGTTG
This sequence comes from Oophaga pumilio, assembly GCA_009801035.1. Classification (NCBI taxonomy): domain Eukaryota; kingdom Metazoa; phylum Chordata; class Amphibia; order Anura; family Dendrobatidae; genus Oophaga; species Oophaga pumilio. The sequence goes on from VIAB01000277.1 coordinate 107,915, forward strand.
TAGGTGGAGTTTTGCTTACGAAATGGTAGACTTGACAAAATTTAGAATGCAAAGACCACTCTACCTAAAAAAACGACCACAAATGCTTCCCAAACTGACCAAGAAAGCATCCTAACTAGAGATGAGCGAATTTGTTCGGATGTTGGCCCTGAATCTGATTTTGACATATTCGGGTCATATTCAAACACTATTCGTGCCAAATGTATGTCTTATGACCGGTTCCAAACATATTCGATAATTTTTAATCCCATTGACTCTAATGACGTTCAGCTATGTTCAACAGATATTGCAAAAACAATATTCGAGTCCGATCATATTCGGAACCGAATCCGAACAAATTCGCTCATCTCTAATCCTAACATGGCTAATTTGGTGTATAGTTTTACTGAACTTCATTTGTTTTCTAGTCTGGTTCACAGGACTGTCCTGACAAAATTGAGACGGTTGGCACAAAAGTACTTTTGTGACAAAAAGGCACACAAGAGCATGGAGAGTCCAAGTGATCACCAGTTGCTAGAAATAATTTAAACTATTCTTATTCTTTAGAAAGCTCGATGCATGAAAGAATATTTATTGGCAGTTTAAAGACAGAGTTGAGCGAATATGTTCAGAATTGGTTGCCGAATATGAATTTGCCATATTCGTGCCATATTTGTACCCTATTTGAGCTGAATTTATGTTTGACGATCGATTCCGAACATATTCGGTCATTTCTACTCCCATTGACTCCAATGACATTCGGATGTGTTTGGCGAATATTACAAACTCAATAGTCTCTGCCGATCGTAATCGGAACCGAATTTTGAAAAATTTGCTTAACTCTAGACTGTTTAGTAGCAAACATGGAATCCCCTATTCCAAAGGATGTACCTCTCCTAATATCTGTTTGTAGATAAAGGAAATAAATAATTTTCTAATAATTGTTTTTTTAATAAAGTTAGTCTCTACACTTTGACCAAAATGATAGAAATGAGCCCAAATATTTGCACTACCTTAATTCTTCTGTACTCTGTTGCAGCTGGACCAGAGCAAAGCGAACTTCCTTGGCCAGCACCCAAATGATGATCGCTTCTGCTAGGCCCCCGCAATGTGATGGGTGGCTTTGTGACTAGGCTTCATGTAACATCATGACATTATACAGCAGTAATCTCAAGAAGTGGCCAGTTTGCTGGCATTTGAGTGTCAGCCAAGGAGGTTTGCACTGCCCTGGCCAAGTTGCCACAAAGTACCAAAGTGGAGAAACATTAAGACTTCCTGTCATGATTCCTCTGCTCAGTGAGTGATTGCTATGCTGTCTGATGGAAACTGTGTCTGGCTGAAGTGTTAGTGTTCTGATTGACAGCTTTACAGTACAATCCTGTGATGGGCTTGCTGAGCAGTCAGTGTTTTGACTGACAGCTCAGCTGTCCAATCTGTGATTGGGAGGTGTTGGACTTTCTCCAGGAGTTAGGTGTTCTGGAGATTGCCCAGCTACTTAACTGAACTGTCTGCCCTTGATCAGTGCCAGACGTAGTTTGTGCTTCCTGTTGATTGTTAGCCTGATTCTGTTGTTCTGAGTTCTGATCTTCTGTTGCCTGACCCTTTGGACCGTGTTCTGACTATCCCTTTGTCTTTGATCCGCTATCTCTTGTTATTGACCCTGGACTGTGACCTGACTTGCGCCCTTGTCTTTTCCTTTGGTTATCTATGTGCTCTCTTGATATTGACCACCGAACGTCTGATTTTTCTACCTTACTGTCTGTCTGTGAGTAGTGACTAGCGTCACACTTCCCTGATCGACACAATGAGATGCCATCATCTACTTTTGAGTGCATGGATTCTGTGAAGCATTCATGTGATAGAAGCTCCCAGAATTGATATGTCCTTGAAATGATATCACTCACTTTGTAGCAAAAAAAAACTATTACAAATATTTCTGAGACATGGGCTGTAGAAGATCTAATATTAATCAAGCTCTCCATCCTTCATACTTTTGCGAACGGCCATTATAATCAGCCCCATGCAGGCAGCTGTCTCCAGTTTTGCATTTGATGTAGTGCACTTTCTCAATCTCTATATTGATACTGAACACATAATGACATTGATAAAATGATATTTTTAATCACTGATAAATTCTCTGCTCCTTTTGCTACTGACAAGTAATGTGGTCATGTAAGCCCTTTATTTTAACCCAGTGCTCTACTACCTGTGACGTCCCAGCTACTGGGAGGCTTGAGCTCCCAACAGGATCATTTATACCTTATTTTTCATGATAAAGAATTATAAAAATAAATAAAGGGGAACTCCATAAAATGTAACACCTGTAATCTTGTAGGACTTTTAGTACTAAAATATCAGGTGATTGGATTGAAGTTTGTGATTAAACTTTTTGCATTGCAACAATTCAATACTGTCCTGAGTGACAACCATAATTCTTCTTGGCCCTGTTTCTGTTGCTGTTGTCACTGAATATCCTCCAGGCTACTTATTGCTTCCTGTAGATGTTTTAAGGCCATTTCATCTTTCCCATCCCTGTTACTAGGGTGGAGTTTGTACATTGCCTATGACATGCATACAGCTGCACAGAGCACAGTCTTCTGCCTGTCTTGTGCTTGTTCTTGTGTTTTAGACTTCTCTTGCCATTTTCCAGCATGTTCTTCAAGATTTGGAGTTGTCAATATACCTATAGCTAAATTGCTAACCTACAGTATGAGAGCGTGTATTCTTTTACTTCACCCTCGGCGGCACCACGGATAACCCCTTAGGTATTCCAGATTATTGCTGAATATTACCATCCGCAATTTTTCTGAAGAGCCTTCTAATCACTGTCCAAAGCTGACACTATTCTACACCAGATTTATTGGTTACCAATCTGCTGTTCTTATACCCTTAGTTCTCCATCAATAAACACTGGATACTTTAAGTAGCCAGTAATCACGTAACTGTGCACTTTAATAGTATTGAACAGTTTAGAAAGACATTATATAAATTATCAGGATATCACATGATCTTAACAGCCTGTACTAGTTATTTTATGTAATGACTCAGAAGACAATCTGTTGAAAGCTGGCAGGTGTCTCGAAACAAGAGAAGCAGATCCTCTACTGGTACATAGGATGTTTTTTTTTCAACAGGCATTAATATGGCATGTAAAAGTCTTATTCTAGCACATCACGTACCAAATCCGGGAAGGGTTATACTGTGAGGCCATTTGCAAACTTTTGTGGAGTCCAATTATTCTACGATGAGAAAGATTATTCATAAGTGGGAAACTTTCAAGACATTTGAAAATTTTTACAGGAATGGACGTTTCAGCAAATTCACCCCAAGTTCAGACAATGCAATGTTCAGAGAAATAGCAAAAACATCCCTAAATGTTCAGGTCAAACTCAGACTTCAAAAGTCTCAACATGTGAAATGTTCAAGTTCCAGACAGTACAGTTAGAAAAAGGCTGAATAATTATGGATTGTTTTAAAGGATTGCAAGGAGTAAAACTCTTCTTTCTAAAGTACAGAACATGGTGGCACTGCTAAAGGTTGCAATGTTTCTCCTGAACAAACCATAAGACTTCTGGAGTAATGTCCTTTGGATGGATGAAATCAAAGTGGAGATATTTGGCCATAATGCCCTGTGTCATAATTTGCAAAATTTAAAAACAGCATATCAGGGCAAACACTTTATACCAACTATTAAGCACAGTGGTGGAGGGAAATAATTTGGCTTACTCTGCAACCACCAAACTTGGGCACCTTGCAATCATTGAGCAGACCAATCATTGAGACTTACAGGTAATATTCCACTTATCATATTAGTTATTTAACAAAAAGAAATTAGCTTGCACATACTGTTGTGAATATGCTAAAGGCGGCATCTGAGCTGGGGCTCCCTCCGGTGGTTGCTGAGGGTAATGAACTGATTAATGAATGGCCTTCAGCTGGCGCTGAATCATAGGATATAAGTTGCCTGATTTCCCAGCAGCCTTGCTGGTTATCAATTGTTCTTCTGGTCTTGCTTGAAGCACTGCTAGTTTCCTGCTCTCCTTTAGATAAGTGTTTGCTGTTTTTTTTTTCTCTGTTTGATTTTCTCTGCTGGTTTGCTGCCTGCAGTGGACTGCAGCCTGTCCCCTTTTGGGGGTCTGGCGCTGCAATTGTGCTCCGTGTGTGTCTGCACTTTTGATTTGCTCTTTTGTTACTTTTAATTTGCTGAATAGCGTTTTGTTACACCAGAGATCTGATTTAGGTGGAAGAGGTCGAGTGATCTCAGGTTTTTTGCAATCAGACGTGTTGGTATTTTTGTTAGGGTTTTTGTTGGATTGCAGTCAGAATTCTTTCCTGTACTTTTCTGTCTAGACAGATTGGGCCCCAGCGTTTGCTCATTCTATTTTCTGTCTGTGTCCGAGTTTTCTTCTTGTCTAACCGCCATTACATGTTTGGGGGCTTCCTATTTTCTTTGGGGATTCTGCTCCGGGGCAGATAGCTTTCATCTTTCTGCCTTTAGGTGTAGTTATCTCTCAGGCTGTGACGAGGCGTCTAGGATCAACGTAGGAACGCTCCACGGCTACCTCTAGTTGTGTGGTTAGTTCAGGTTACTGCAATCCAATATGTTCCAGCCTCTCTGGTGTATTACCGCTTTTGCTATTTTTTTTGCCATTTCTCCTCAGTTACCGAAACATAACAACATACCATGTATGAGAGATAACTTCAAGAGAGTAACAAAACAATTCTAAATTAATCTAATTAGTTTCAAATTGTCTTGAATTCAGGCAAATCCAAATTTTCATTGATTTTATTCTGTCTTAATCAAGCAAAATGATAGCTAACAGCAATTTTTCCTGGATTCTTAGGAAAAAAAAAAGTTTAAAATGACAATAAATTAATATACTCACCTCTCCACAGCCCTCTGCTGTTCTCCACCAATTGGTTTCTTCTTCTTCTTCTTTTACCCCTTGTCCTCATCCTCCTAATCCTCCTTCTGTCACGGGGTTACCGAAACAGAGAAGAGCCAGTTGACTGCAGCGTCTGATTGCTCATACTCCTGCACTGAGAAGAAGCACTTCTCCTTCATTTTAATAGTGTTTATTTCTTTTGACAGAACAGGGGTTAAATCAGCCATGTTGTAAACTCTGAGCTCTCAGCTGAGGTCAATTAGCCACTCCCATCCCCTTTATAATCTGGGTCCTGATTCTAATCCATGTCAAGGCTAGCATTTGCTGCATGGCTTAGGAGGAGAGGTGTTCATATGAGAAGGAGAGTTGGAGGAGTTAATTGTTACTGTTACGTGTGTTTGTAAGTGTGATAATTCCCTACCTTCCACTACTTTGGTTTTTCTCCCATCCTCCACTCCCAGGTGCATTCATCTGTAATATGTGAGTGAATATTTGTATGCCTGCTGTTTTCAGTTACCCTTGTTTGTGTTGCCTTGTTTGTTGGGTTGGTGTACTACGGTGCATAGTAGTGCTCCTCTTCCCTGAGTGGGGGAAGAGAACAGACGGAAGGCTAACTCAGGAGATAAGGCATCTTCACCTTCAGAGGTATCCCAGAGAATAGGCTAAGCTAGGGTGCACCCTAGTGTTAGGGACAGGGATGGAGCCCCTGGTCCTGGGTCACCTGACAGCTGAGTCATGACACCTTCTCATCCTCATTGTCCTCCTCCCTCCTGGGATTTCTCCAGCTGCTGCCACCACTAACTTGGCTCCACACTGCCTCGTAGAGTGTGACGCAGGACGTGTAATGCATCCCAACTCACAGCATGATGACTAATCTGTGGCAAGACCAAAGAAAGAAGAAAGAAGAGGCGCTGATTGTCGGACCAGGCAGAGAACAGCAGCAATAGTGGGGCAGGTATGCAAAGGACTGAGGATAGATTAGCATAAGAATTCATTTCTTTTTAACCTCTTCCCAGCAGATTTGATTCACCCTGAATTTATTCAAAGAAAATCGAGTTTAACCTCTTTATTTGATTGCTATTTCCAATAGGTGGCGCTAGAGTTCAAGCGCTCTTCTTCTCTGAAGAGACAATTTGCATATTTGTAAAACAAGTTGAAATTGTATACTTGAATAGTAAAAGTCCATATTTCTTTCATAGAACGTGATCATAACCATCATTATTTGGTTACTAAATATTAAACATCCGACTTTTGTATTTCTTGAAATCCCGAGTGTAATCATTTCCTACTATTTATTCTAAGGTCATTACTGTTTTTATAAAGCCAATGCAAAGATTTATTGTAATTTACAGCTTATTAATATTTATATATTAATTAAATATGGAGTCTTTCTGTTTTGTGTGTGCCACATCTGATCTGGTTTGAATTTCATAGCTTCAAGAAGGTGCGGATACACAATTCATTTATTAGACCTGAATAATATACTGTCCTTAACACGCTATGGAAGAACAGCGTGACTATCAGATTGGAAGCCGTAGTTTTGATAATGCATTATGCAATATAGTTTGCAATATTGTGGAAATCTAGAATATAAAACCCAGCCATGCATCATTCACATGAAATGAGATTATGCTCAGTGAATTATTGATAGAGGTGGAATCAGTGTTTGGTCATGATGCAAAATGATAGAAGTCAGGGCTTAGTGCTCATACAGTTATGGGGTTGGAATAAAACAGGAATCTGGACTGGTAAATAAATGTTGGAAATTTTTATAAGAAACATGCATGATTGGACAACAACATATGTCTTACACGTACACATGTGGACACAATTGTTGGCACATTTTCAAGAAAAGTCCACAATGGTCACTGAAATAACTTGAAATTGACAAAAGTAATTTTCAATTTAAATTTACTAAATATCAACTAATGGTCTTAGAGCATAAAACCGGTAGAGAAAATTTCCATCGTACTCACATTTTAGGAAAAACACCCGCCATTATTATCCGGAGTGCCATTCCAATGCTGCTGACCGACCAGAAATATCCAATGTATAAAAGAGGTGGACAGGCATATCCAATAATAAAAATTTTTCAAGCTTTATTACAAATACATATCTTTAAAAAAGCAATACATGCTCTATGTCTAAGGGAGCAGTAGGCACCAGAAACGCGTCAGATCGGAGTGTTGTCCAGGCCGGTGGCACACGCTCCGTGCAGATCCTCTGGTCCTAAGTAACATCATTCTACCCCAATTATTCTCTTCCTACACCATCTGTACGAAAGGAAGTTTCCTGGAGAATATATGGACATCTAAACTGCGGCACATATAAGAGGCAAGTCTTTGCCTGCTTTATAATATTCCTTGGTGTAGTTCCCGGACATTATGCTCCCACCATCCTGATTGCAACTGATACCTCGAGTGGGACTGGCTTTGTAGAGGAAGGGAGGTACGTGTAATTGCGCATGCAGCGGTCAGTGATGTGAAATCGGAGTGTTTTTGTGCTTCCGGCACACTAGGTGCTGAGAGGCCGTGTACGGAGTTTAATGAGCCGGTTTCATGTGAGCACCCACAGTGTGGGAGGGAGGGTGCTCACCGTACCCCTTTCCCTGCAGGACCTGCATGTGTTTGAGGACCTGCAGTGATGTCATGATTATGGGACCAGCACATGTGATGATATACCTGGACCTGTGGTTCAGTCTGTGTGTGGTGCAGTGGGGAGAAGATGTACGTCCCACAGAAGTGAGGACTGAGAGTGGTTTTCTCTAACAGTGTGGGGAGGATCCCGCACAAAGGAGGACTGAACTGTATGCTATTATTTTTGTTTTGGCTTTCTGTCCTGCCCA
>VIAB01000277.1:141223-176963 GCA_009801035.1 Oophaga pumilio
AGATGCGCTGCGCGATAAAACGCAAGTGTGAAAGTAGCCTAACATCAGAGCATATGCATGCTTAGCCAAATAGAGTGTGCATATATATTGGCTGAGCGATTGAATGAATTCTCTTGCATGGAATCCAATATATGTTACAGAGATAGTTACATTAATTATTAAGCTCCTGTTGCATGTGTGAAGGACCTTCGTTGTGTTAAACTTACAAGCTCTAAAATAATAAGTCAGGAGTACAGATAGATTAGTAAGTGCCTGTATTTATTTTTTTGTCTGACTCATCTGGGATCTCATATGCGTGTCCCTATGCTGAGGGGTGAGGGGCACGATCACAGTTTTGGCATGGGGCTTTGCCCCTCCTGGCGTATACAATCTAACACTAACACACTGGTATTATAAGACACAGCACTGATATGCTGAGTATATGGCACATTTTAAAATGTGTACAGACACTTGCATGAAGGACTTTATCACTGTGGATGAAGTAAATATGGTACATAGAAATCTATGCCCATATTTATAGTCATTGTTATGACTGCAAAAGCACATTCATACTGGCAGCGGACAAACCAGGGAGACAAAAATCTGAACCTGACAGATCCCTGTTCCAACCAGGAAAAGCCATTCTCTGACCTTGGTCTGTCCCTGCCTGAACAAGGGAGTTGGCACCTTAAGATAACGCAGCAGTGCTTCCACTCGACAGTAGGTTATCCAGAAAGTCCTTAGCAGCTCCATGTATCGATAGAGTAGCTATTCTGTAAAGAATTAAGGAATTACACACAAAACAACTGCAACCAACTTAAACTAAAGCACAGTGAATGAATCTAGCAAAGCCAATCTCCAGCAGTAAACACCAGCAGAGGAAAATGTATAAAGCTGCACCCAAAAGGTGATAGGGCAGGTGAACAGAGCAAATAAAAAACACCTGTTACCCAAAACCGATAGGAAAAAAAGATAACAACTGAAACACCCAAAAAAAGGTGTATCTGTTGTGGCTCAGTGGAAAGAGACACAGAACACAGGATCAAATGTTCGTATCCAGACGCATGACATTCATACATTTATATGTTCACATATATGACTGGACAATGGCAAGTATTATCCAGTTACCTTAAACCAGATTAATTTTAAATTGCAAAATATCTTTTCACATATAAACCACCTTAAACTCTTAGAGAACTTGCCCATTTTAGTTTTTGCGTATCTGTTTTTCCCTCCCCTCCTTCCCAGAGCCATAACTTTTTTATTTTTCCATCAATATAGCCATATAAGGGCTTGTTGTATTGTGGGAAGAGTTGTACTTTTGAACAATAGCATTGGTTTTACCATATCGTATACTCAAAACGGGAAAAAAATTCCAAGTGCAGTGAAATTGCAAAAAAAAGTGCAATTCCACAACGGCTTTTTGGATTTTTTTCTATTATGTTTACCAAATGCAAAAACTGACCTGCTATTATGATTCTCCAGGTAATTACAAGTTCATAGACACCAAGTCTAGGTTCTATTTTATCTAAGGGGTGAAAAAAAATCCAAAGTTTGTTAAAAAAAAATTGTGCCATTTTCCTAGACCCGTAGCGTCTCCATTTTTCATGATCTCGGGTTGGTTGAGGGCTTATTTTTTGCATGCTGAGTTGACATTTTTATTGATACTATTTTGGTCCAGATACGATCTTTTGATTGCCCGTCATTGCATTTTAATGCAATGTCGCGTCGACCATAAAAATGTAATTCTGGCGTTTTGACTTTTCTTCTCTCTACGCCATCTAGCAATCATGTTAATGCCTTTTTTATTGATAGATCTGGTGATTCTGAATGCAGTGATACCAAATACAGTATATGTAGATTTGATTTTTTTTATTGTTTTATTTTGAATGGGGCAAAAGGGGAGCGATTTAAACTTTTATATATTTTTTTTTATATATATATTTTAAAAACATTTTTTTTTTTACTTTTAGCATGCTTCAATAGTCTCCATGGGAGCCTGGCAGCTGCCATAACCCGATCGTCTCTGCTACATACAAGCGATGATTAGATCACCTGTATGTAACAGAATTACTGACTTGCTACGAGCGCCCACCACCAGGCGGCGCTTTTAGCAATCCACCACTGGCAACCATAGAGGTCTCTAGGAGACCCCTGGTTGTCATGCTAACCCACTGGTGACCCGCGATCACGTGACTGGGGGTCATCGGTGGACGGATTTCTGGCCCGATGGCCGGAAGCGCGAGTTAAATGCCTCTGTCAGAGTTTGACAGCGCCATTTAACTAGTTAGTAGCCACAGATGGATCACAGTTCTGGGCACATGTCAGCTGTTCAAAACAGGTGACATGTGCCAGAAAAGATGTGGGCTCACTGCCGTAGCCCACATCAAAGGGAGGGAAGCGACCTGCGCAGTACCAGTACGGCGGAGGTCGCAAAGAGGTTAAATGAGTTTTCCATTTTCAGAAAACCAATGTGCCCCAGCTTCAGTTTGTTTAAGAGCAGGTGCAGATCACTTGTATGCTCCTCATCTGAGAAAACCGGTCCCAATATGCTTATCAGACTCTGATCAGAATTTTATCAGAGTTTGAGCAGAGTGAGATTTGATTTCCTCGGATGTGGAGAAGTAAAAACTAAAAAGATTCTCCATCTTCTACATTCAGTCTGTTTGTTGATGTCATCCGAGTGTGGTCCCATGTTTTTTATAGACCGATAGACATGAACCGACGAGTATTATCCATTATTAGAGGCAAATTGTGCATGCTACAAATTTTTCTCTAGGACCACCACGTCCAGGGAAAAAAATCAGACATCTGCACGGCCTCAATAAATAACATTGGTCCGAGTCACGAGTGCGATCTGATATTTGGAAGCTACGGTCGTCAGCTACGGTCGTCAGCTACGGTCGTCAGCTCGAGCCCTAAAAACAAATTGAGGAGCTTTATTTTTAATACCAGAAAACTTTGATGTGGAATTTTCTTAGTCTGACCATCAATGAGGACACAGAAATAATCGAATTATAAGTACGATGAGCATTTTCCGTACTTTTTCCCTACTTTTTCGAGTTAGGTGACTTTATCCTTAACTGAACTTGTGTCAGGCACATTTCTTCCCAAGCACAATCTGACATGAAGATGCCATCAGGTCACATGGTATGAGATGGATACCATTAAATCTGTGACAATCACAAGTCAAGAGGATAAGATTTGACAAAGTGATTTATTGTTTTTTGTGAAATCTCGACGACAACATGAATCATTAATCAAAGGCAACCGGGAACCCCCCCCAGGACCTTCGTTTTTATCTGCGACTTGAAATCAAGGAGCCGTTCGCTCAATAAGCAAATGTTCAAGAGTTGAGTACTTTATATAACAAATAAAATGCATCCCCTTTTCCAATCACTCATGTTTATGAGATTGTAAGTGAGGCAGGAGCGGCAGGCAGTAAATATTAGTACTACGGTACTCTCAGCCATTTTACGGAAATGAAAGCTTTGCTTCAGTGGAAAACTGTTTTTGCATCAGGAACATATTTTCATATAATATTCTACAGCGTCCCAAATGCATCCTAAAATTGCACTGTACGCTCATGATTTCCACGCGTTCCAGCACAAATGTCTTTTAGTTTGCGTACTGGAGAAAATGCTAAAAGTTGGCGACTGTGGACTTAATATATGGAGCAGCATGTCCCTCAGTGCACCGGGGAAAAGGTTATGAGTCATTTTATTCTTCATGCATATTATTATGGGATTGTCAAGTGATGGTTCTACACGTTCAGATTGGGAAATGTCGCTTTAGCATCGGTCATTTGCTAAGACCGTGTCCTCCGAGAATGAAATAGTCACCAGTCAAGATAGGTTTGTGAGGTCCTCTCTTTAGATGAATTGTGTAAGCATTTTCTTCTCTTTCATATGTTTTTGAGGGACTCTGTAATGTTTACAAGAGGTGCAATCTACCTACAGAGGCTTGCAAAAGTATTCACCCCCTTGGCTTTTTACCTATTTTGTTACTTTACACCTTGTGTTTAAATATTTTTGTAATCCAATTTGTGTTGGTGAAGTGAAGTGAGAAAAATATAGGCATAAATTACATTTATGGGATCAAATAACTAAAAATTGGCATGTGCATACGTATTCAACCCTACAAATTTCTGGTGCAGGCAATTATCTTCATAAGTCACATTCTTAGTGAAACGAAGTCTACCTGTGTGCAATCTAGAGTTCAAGTCCCTTTCCTCTCAGTAGAGACAATTTCCATACTTAATTTCCCAGAGGAGCATGCAAGGCATTTAAGTCTCCTCATATTGGCATGCCAGACCCTACTTGTCACTCTCCAAAAGGAGAAACCTTACCCATTAGATCCCAGTTTTAGCCTCTCACCCAGCTAAATCAGATCTCATAATCTGTACTGATGAGGGGCAATACCCTGAAACACCGTGTCTAAAAATTGAGATTCTGATTTCACTTTTATCATGTTATATTGCAAGGCTGCTTAAAGGGTCTATAAGAACTTGTAGGATTGCTACTTCCAATAGGTGGCACTAGAGTTCAAGTCTTCTTCCACTCTGAGGACACAATTTTAAATCTAAGTGTCACTTGGTCTGCCGGTATATACACTTTACCTTTTCTAAAAGGTAACAGAGGTCTATCTAAACAACACCGTGAAGACCAACGAGATCTCCAAACAAGTCAGGAACAAATTTTTGAGAAGTAGAAGTCAGGGTTGATTTACAAAAAATATCCCAATCTCTGGGCACCATGAAATCCATTATTATCAAATGGAAAGAACATGGTACCACAACAAACCTGCTAAGAGAGGGCGGCGCACAAAAACTCTCAGCCTAGGCAAGGAGGGCATTAATCAGAGGGGCAGCACAGAGATCAAAGGTAACCCTGAAGGAGCTGCAGAGTTCCAAATCAGAGACTATGATATCTGTCCATGCAACCACAATAAGCCATACACTCCATAGAGGTGACCTTTATAGAAGGAAAAAATCCTTTACTTGCACACAGAAATTGTAAGGCTCATGTTGAGTTTGCCAAAAGACATGTGGGAGACTCCCCAAATGTATGGAAGATGATTTGGTCAGATGAGACCAAAATTGAACTTTATGGCCACCAAGGTAAACGCTATGACTGATGCCAAACCATCACAGCTTATCACCCCAATAACACCATCCCCACAGTGGAAAATGGTGGAAACAGCATCATACTATGGGGATGTTTATCGACAGCACAGACAGAGAAAATGGTCCGAGTTGAGGGTAAGATATATGGTGCGAAATACTGAGATATTCTTGAGCAAAACCTGTTTCAGTCTGTCAATGATTTGAGACTGCGATGGAGGTACATCTTCCAACAAGACAATGACCTAATGGATACTGCTAAAGCTACACTCGATTGCTTTAAGAGCAAACGTATAAATGTTTTGCCGTGGCCTAGTAAAAGGCCAGACCTTAATCCAATTGAGATTCTGTGGTCAGACTTTAAGATTTCTGTTCACCGGAGGAAACCATCTAACTTCAAGGAGCTGGAGCAGTTATGCCTATAGGAATGGGCAAAAATCCCAGTGTCAAAATGAGGCTCTTCAAAGTACCACTAACACTTTTTCAAAGATGCGATGAGGGAGCATCAGTAAATCAGTGAGGTGAGTATAAGGGTTTTTATTATTTTTTTGCATATTATGTTTATTACGCTCTGGGGTCTAGAGAGATAATAATAAGCATCATTAAATTCATAGAGAAAAACTCTTTTGCAAATTGAATTTCCCAGAAAAAAACGCGCAAAGAGGCCAATTCAAATTTCACCTAATCCTCTCATCTCTAGTCCTATGTTATTTCCGGGCCATAAGACATTACGTATTATATCTGCTTATATCAGTCATTCTCTTCTTTTGGTTCCATTCTTATAAATAGTGCAAAACTGTTGCATTTGTGCATATTTTCGAAAAAAGGCGATGGTCATCAATCATTAAGATCCGTGCCTTGACGATCTCCTCTTACGATTATCATTCTTTTTACAAGCCTCGGTAAATACGGTTTTATACTCCGTACATCAAAGTCAACGACATCAGCAAAAGAACAAATAAATAAAAAATAGTCTCTCCAGATAATATTATCCTCTTTACAAACTAAACTAAAGATACTGCCTACTATTGCATAACTGCCTAACACAATAAATTCAATGCAACTAGATTACATTGCCACTCTTCCCTCTATTTTAAATGTTTTATTTCCCCTGCCGGCTTTATGTAACTATTGACCAACGCCGTGTGAGTACATCTATTTTCCGGGCGAGCATTAATCTTGGTAAACAGAGCTACACTAGAATATCTTAACTGCTGCGTCCAAAGCACAAGTCAGCAATCATGCATAGTATCTGGCCTCCCTCAGCACATCATCTTCTCGCCTTACACTTTCCCCTCAGCATTTATTTTTTTTTTTTGTGTATGATGGCACAGGCAAATGGTTAAGAAAGTTGTCCCGTCAGCTATATGTTTAATCCAAGTGTTTAAAAAAAGAAAAGAAATCAATGGCTCGGAGCAAAGTTTATCAATGCATTACAATAAATACCGCGATATACACAGGTCTCTTCGGAAAAAGGAATTATCCCTTCCCTGCTCTAAGAAGTCATCGAAATGATTAGTGGTGTACCTGAAGACAGCGACCTTGTAAGGTACGGATGTGTCCTTCCTTCCTTTCCCTTTCCTATTGAGATGTGTGGACAGAGATAACCAGATTTAGAAAAAAAAGGAATATATGATTTTGTGATACTCTGTTGAGAGATGTTTATAGATTAGCAAATTTGTCAAAATTTTATTTTTCGGCTTCACTCAAATTCAACCAGGAAATTCAATTGTTGTATTTATTCTACACAAATTGAATTGTTGGTAAAAGATATTTATTAAGCTCCAGACCCAAGAAAATAATAAACCATAAGGTTAAATTGTACAATAATTTTGAAGGGGTTGTCCAGGCTTGGGGCTCACTCTATGTCACTGAAGACTTGTGTGCGCTGTCTGGATTCTCCGGGCTTTTTGCATACATGCGGTCACATGCTGACTAGACCTATCTGGCCTCACTCAATATAAGTGAATTGAGTGTCGTCATACAAGTCTAGTCGGACTGTGACAGGAAGTATGCAAATCATATGCTTGAGATCACATAACCGCCCGCTCCCGGTGTACTCCATGAGGATTCACAAGTCTGAAGTCACATAGAGAGACTGATGATTTGAGCCCCAAGCCTTGACAACCTCTCTAAACTCATCCTGCCCCTCAACTGTCTTGTTACTGCATCTCTTCACCTAGCTCTTCTTCTGACTTGCTTTTTCTCTCTTTCTCTAGTGTTCATCCGTCCTCTTCACTGTTCAGCTCCAAAACCAACCTAGAGGACTACAAAAATAAGAGTCAATAGATCACAGTATGTTCTACTGACCCTTGTTTTCAGAGTCTTCTCCGTTGGTTTTTATGCTAACCTGAATAGGTCTGTATTTTGTACCTTTTCAATATGTGTGCACTTTTGGTGGTACTTTACGGGCCACTAATCCACATACAATAATTGTGTTTTCCTTGTTATTTTTTTGTCTCACTGTTCCACACCTGCAGCCCTCTCTAAACCTCATGTGACGTCACAAAGTGTGCCGTCCCATGACATCATGATGTCACTTGAGACCTAGTTCACTCCAGCGGTGCCTAAGAGTGAAGAAAGAAGAGAAGTCCGGAGACAGAGAGAGGAACTGAGGTAGCAGAGGATTACAAAGCCAGAAATTCGTGGGGAGAGGAAACTATACTTCAAAGTCATAAAAAGAATGAAGCAAAATGGCAACCATTCAAGGAAATCGAAATTGCAACAAATTCTAATTTTTGTGAAATTCAAATCATACTTGAGACTTTTTTGATCGAATTACATGCCGTAGCAAAAAAAGGTGTAAAAAAGGTTCAAGGGAATCTGTCACCTAATCTGAAAGCAACATGATGTAGAGACAAAGACCCTGATTCCAGTGATGTATCACTCAGTGGGCTGCTTGCTGTGAATTTGCGCACGTGATTAGAAATGACCCCAGGCGTGAGACACTCTGAGACCTCAAATCCTCCAGTTCTAAACACCGATACAGCGCAGAATATATTTTTTTCCTTAAAATTCTATTCTCTGAACTGTTTGCACAGTGTTTTCAAAAGAAAAAAAATCTCTTAAACTTAGAGAGACAGATGGAAAAGCAAACACACATTTATAAATAGCATATTCTTCGTGTTTGTAGAATATGGTAAGACTTAGCGGCGTGAATACAAACTGTTTTATTTTTATTCTTAATTAAAAGTTTTCAGTGCTGGTATTTTTCTGCATAAGAACATCAGAACTAATATATTAATTGACATTAATTTATTCTGAGAGCTTCATGAATGAATATTTACTAGAAAGTGGATTACACCAGGGAGGACAACCCATGAGAAAGACACATAAAAAATATGTTTGGCTTGGAAAAGACAACTTTGACTCCCATTCTGACTTGTTCTTCCAAATAGGGGATGTAGATACTGGGGAGAAGCAGTAACATAGTGGCCCTAGTGGCTTAGGGGGACCTCTTCCATGTAGGAAGGCCACAGTGTTATAAATGGCGCATGGTAAGTAGGTCGCCTGTCCTCCATTTTGCATTTAAGTCCAAACGCTTCACATTACATCTCTGCTGCCCATTGTCCATCCTCAGAAAAATGAAACTGTCCAATGCTTTTTCATAGGATAGTTCAGTTCAGGCTTGGACTGGCCAACAGGAGAAAAGGAAAATCCTCCGGTAGGCCGCCCCTGTGAACATTGCTAATAAGCAGTGCTATTACACTTGATTCACAATTTGCAGAAAAAGATACAATCTAATCGTTCATTAAACAAGCTAGCCAAATTCATGTAACATAGATGCAAAAGAAAATTTATGTACTAGGATCAGGTAGCAGAACAGTGGGCTCCAAGAATCAAAGTTCCTGATGGGCCTTTGTCAACTCAGTCCGACATTGGTTCAGTTACATGATTGTATGTGTGTAGAGATGAGGAAATTTGGCAAAATGTGTTCAAATCACTTATCCATCCAGTGAAAAAAAAACAAATGTCTAACTATGTCTGTTAGGAGAAACTGGATCGTAACTGATTATCAAACAGATCTTTTAAGGATATGGAAGTCAAGATGGCAGTAAGGCAAAGTTTTGAACAGCCCCTGTAGCACTTGATCTCAGGCTGTCGAGAAGGATGTTTGCCCCATTAGTACACCAATCACTCATTAAGATATTGAAAATTTAGAAGAAATACCAACCCTATTATGTACACCAGACCAAAAAATAGTGAATTGGTTTATCTCTACTGAAGCCGTACAGTACTGTTGATAAACTCTACTGAAGCTGTACAGTACTGTTGATAAACTCTACTGAAGCCGTACAGCACTGTTGATAAACTTTACTGATGTCATACAGTATTGTTAGCAAACTAAATATTCATTTTAGATTAACGGGATAAGGTTTCTCCTTGTGTAGAGTGACATCCCAGGTCTTGCATGCCAATATGAGGAGACTTGAATGTCTTGCATGCTCCTCTGGGAAATTAAATGTTGCAAATTGTCTCTTCAGAGAGGAAGAAGATTTGCAGTACCCCAAAACACTGTGTCCACAAATTGAGATTCTGATTTGGCTTTCATACTAAGTCATATTTCAAGGCTTGTTAAAGGGTCGATAATGACTTGTAGGATTGATACTTCCAATAGGTGGCACTAGAGTTCAAGTCCTCTTCGTCTTCCCCGGCAAGGTACTGCACATTCGCGTCCTATTCAAATCAATAGGAGGCGGATATGCTGTACCCTGCTGCGGCCTCTATCAGAAGATGGAGCAGCTTCACAAACAAGAAGTTCCGGCTGGCGGTCATTGCTGAACAGTTGATTGGTGGGGGTGCCGCGTGTCGGACCCTGACTGATCAATGATAAAGTATTGTCCAACTTCTTTAAGTAGCACAAGACAGTATAAACAATCATATGTAGACAGCACATCACCTCTGCAGAGAAGAAAACTGGTGGCATCAGTGAGCTCCGATGTACACAGACAAAAGAGGTGCCCTTTGCAGTCCAATAATTGATTATAAAGCTCAATTCGACCTGTTTTGAAGCTGGAAATGTACGTCCTTACCTCTTTGGCCCCTGTGTGGCTGCACAGGTTGCACCAATGATATGTCCGCCGCTGTCAGTTTGCACCGGTGCATCACAGGGGAGTACCAGAGTGACTGTGCTGGAGGGAATTCATAGGGAAAAAATTGTTTGTTTTGTTATTATATGACTTTTACTATCAGGCAAATTTTCATTGATCTTGGAAAGCCCCTTTGATATATTTATTTCAGGAGATGAGCTATTCAATGAATTAAAATAAAAAAATCAATGCATTTTTCCTTTTTTTTTTACTCTGCTATATCACATTCCGGTTTATATTTCTAGAGGTCTGGAAAAAAGATTTACATGTAGGATCCATAAATCCACATTGTATGTAAAAGCTTTACGGCATCTGTGATTTTCATACTGATAATTATAGCCTACACACAAAACCAAACCGCAAGATTTCTGCTGGAACTCTATCCGCCACAGAGGAGGCAGTCAGAGGAAAATAAAATTAACTCAGCCTGAGCCCCTGCTGCGTCTGTAAATCGCTGAATCATTATACCAAGTGGTTAAGATTCTGTAGCTAATGGTTTAATAATTGTGAGCTAACATCCCATTTATACCTGTCAGGATTTATAGAATGGAGGTCCGTCCCTATCCAGTACTAGAGCAAAATTCATAAAGTCAGTTTTCTATAAGCGTTGCACTCATTAAAGAGACATTAACCCTAAAGATACGTTTTTCATTTTAGAATTTTTTGCAAGCAAAGTTCCTTCACAATTAGTTTCTATAATATCTGGTGAAAGGGAAAAATTTGAAGAGTAACCAATCTGATTTCAACTTTCATTTTTCAGAGGCACTTTAGAAAATAAAAGTAGCAACCTGATTGGTTGCAATAAACAATTTTTCACTTTTCACCTGTTCTGATGCCCATCTACCATATTTTTCACAGCATTTTTAGACAATCGGGCTTTCACTGCATTTAAAGGCGTTGTCTGGGACTGAGACACCAGGCCTCCCATTGATCAGCTGACACCTGGTGAAAAGGCCACCAGAACGCCCTGTTTCATTCTCAGAGTGGTTTCCTCTGTGAATCACAGCTCCACGACTTTGTTGCTGGTGATGACTTATCAATCCTGTTTTATTCTAGGGACTTACGGTGCCACAAGATCAGTGGTTAATTATCTGGTTTGATTGCTCCTTTCTGACAGCCCTGGTTCGGGCTGCCTGCTATTTAAACTCCTGGGTCTCTGACTTCCACTGCCAGTCTTTTAGTTTAGCTACCTGGCTTGTGCTAGTTATTTCTTGTGGTGGTTTCGTGATTCCTCCTATTTTCTGACCTCGACATGAATTTTGACTATCCCCTTGTTTTATGGTTCTGTTCCTGAAGTGACCTCTGGGCTTTGACTCTGCTTGGAGATCCTTCCATCCTATGGTTTTCTCTTTGGACTGCAGCCTATTCTTGTAAGCAATCCACTGGACCATGTTGTAAAACCAGATCCTTTTATCGAGATTAAAGGGTGAAAATCTGGGATCTTCTTGAATCTGACAGATAGAGTGGCTTGTGCCAATTCTCTCTGAGGTAGCCTTTTTGAGCCTGTAGCCTCTGACAGACGCGACACCACCCTTTTTAGATTGATTATCTCTCCTAAGAACAGTTTATCAATTTCAGAGTCTAGTAAACTTCAACTTTTGGAAAAAATAAAGTAGATAACATTCCTATTTAAGGCATGTGTTGGTTCACCAATCCACCAAGTTTCAGGATTGGAAGTATTTACCTTCACGTCCATATTTCTAGGTGGTACAGAACATTCAGTTTCGTCTTATCTATGTCAACACTTCTATTTAACCAGAATTTGTTGTCTGCTGTTTTTACCACAATTTGCATGCAGTGCTACTTCTGCTGTCAAAACCTGAGAGACCTGCTGATGGAGGCTCCAACACGCATGTGAACACAGCCTAAAAATAGTAGACCACCACTCCATCGTCAAATATGAACAGCTGCCGAATTCAACCAAAATGCAGTTTAAGTCAAGAATTCTCCGACATCCTTTAAGAAACCATGTACCGTACACTTACAACCTACTGAAATCTGAAGGATGGCTCTATTGATTGGTAGCTCGAGACTCCAGAACTTCATGAAACTGAAGTCTCAGCAGAGGTGAAATCTCAGCGTAAGTTGTTTAGTCGGATACTTAGATTTGTTTTTGGAGCATTTATTAGGATCCCTCGGTTGCTTTTAAAGTTACTGTATAATAGACCATTTACACGAGATGTTAAGCACACAGCTTCCCATGCGTGTCTGAAGACCTCACGCTACTTGTAAGCCAACTATTAATGTTTCCTTGCAGTATTTACCAGCTGTTTATAGCCTTTGTTGACTTTTGTATCGTCTTTATCTACAGCCAAAAGAAAGTTTACCCATCTCATGTTTGGATTAATTGATGATATTTTTTACCGTTTTTTTTTCTCCTGTACCAGGAATCCCCACCCTGTAGTTAGAAAACTACTACTCCCAGCATAATTTAACAACTAATGGGTAATTTTATAATAGCTAAGGAGCAATTTGCTATCGACCACTGACCTATCTCATGCAGCACCTTGTTCCCAGGAGTCATATTAGAACTAGCATAAGAAAGCTCAGGATCATTGTATAGCTCTCAATATGGGAATCTGAAATCATATTTAAGGGAACGTGTCAATACATTTTTGAATACAAGCTATATATAGGTGCTTGTCCCCCAGTAAAAATAGCCAGTTTTTTAGAAAACCAATGTGCTAGTCATGAGAAATCTAGTGCAATATAAAGATCAGCTAGAAAGTGCACTGGGGGTGTTTGAATATACGTAAACTGTTTCCTCCAAGTGCACTGATACGTCACCAGTGCACTTCCAGACTGATTTACATAAAACTTCTATGCTAGATCTTTTATATCTGGAACATCAGATCTCTGCAAAAAAGTTATTATTTTTATTGAGAAGGAGAACAGAGGTTTGGTGGATCACGGGCACTGCCGCTGACAAATGTGTTACCAGTGAGTATAAAAAAATCTTTGTTTCATTAATACAATGCGTTTCGAAATAGGTTTTAATTCTTCCTCAGGCATCAGGATTAGGTTCCTTTCTTTATGCAAGTGTTTCTTTTCAAATCCAGTTCATGAGACTCAAAGTTTCCAGATAAATGACTGGCAAAGGCCTAATTATAATTTTATTGCTTAATTTGACTTTTTTTGTCCACAGTTGACTCAAGTTGTTCAGGAGTTTTTTGCAATTTCACTTTGATAAGCTCCAGGCAGATGTCTGTCACTTCTTCTTCTACTCCTGATTTCCATGCTCAAACCAACAATATTTCCAAGCTCAGTCGAGCTTACTAGATTTTGTCTACACCATCCTCTTAGCAAGCAAGTTACCAACTCCTTACAACTGTTCTTTGTGCTCTTCACACCTGGCCTCTGCAATCAAGGTAACGCATGTCTTCAAGCAAAGCTCCTATTTGTCTATACTACATTACTAATAACCTCTTCCTTGTTGGAAGATACCAGACTGCATTTACCATTCTGTTATTCATTTTATTTATTAAAGACTTGTTGAAGAACTCCAGTTTCCTATAAAGTTACTATTCTCATTTGTATCCTCACACCTCTGCTTCATCTATGCTACTTGCTCCGCTTGCTTGTCTATCGCCTGTGTACCCTGCTATCCTTGTCCTCACTGATCTACATGTCATCCATGAAGATCTGTTCCAGTACATCATTACCTTTGGTCCACTTCGCCAAGTGAACTGCTGCAGAACATTATAATACACAAATCAGCTGTTACAGAACATAATATTATGCACCTCATCTGCTGCAGAACATCATAATAGACACTGTAGCTGCTGTTTAGAAGAGGCATTCCAATACAGAAAAAAAGGATAGTGACATATACACAGAACCTGCCGCATGACAAAATGACACTCATGTTATTTATAGTGCAGAATAGTGCATTTTTCTGGTTTGTGTGCGGAGTCATGGTTAGCTTATTATGCCATCGCCACAAGGACTGTTCCTGTACTTTAGGTATTCTAATGGAGGATTGATGATCGAGTTTTGAGTTAGTTTTGTAATGCACTAATCAAATGTATTACTAAGGGAGTTTACTTGTTAATAGCTTTGAAATGCAGATCTGGCAATTAGCCATGACCTTCTGGTTTTTATGTAGGTCAATAACTCAGCCTACCGGAATGATGGACTCAGCAGAAGAACCTTGGAAGTCTCCCTCTGTAGTCATTCACATCATACAGGTATTTAGTCTTTTTTGTGGATGACATCACTTATCTACTAGGTCAAATTTAATCACACACTTTTCACACTTGTGTTTTATTGTTTTAGATTACAGTATATCAGTATGTTGGTACGACGAAAAGATGAAGGTCTTGAAGCAGGGAAGACTCAGATTGGACCAGAAAGCAAAAAAGACCTGATGTTTTTTCCCTCTTTGTTACCAAAAAAAAATCTCCTGAGCCTCCTAGGTAGAGGCTTCAGATGGCTTTTCAGTAGTTTCATTATCACCACAGGGACAAAATCAGGAGTTTTCAGTAC
Organism: Oophaga pumilio; assembly: GCA_009801035.1. Classification (NCBI taxonomy): domain Eukaryota; kingdom Metazoa; phylum Chordata; class Amphibia; order Anura; family Dendrobatidae; genus Oophaga; species Oophaga pumilio. The sequence goes on from VIAB01000277.1 coordinate 155,900, forward strand.
CTTCCAACCAGTATTATTAAGATACAAACTTGGATGTATAGTTTAGGTATTTTATTCAAAGAAAATAAAATTAATATGTTAGATTCCAACGCGTTTTCAATCTCGAACATGGATTTTCATCAGGCTGGTACCTGATGAGGGTTTAGCCTGATGATGATCCTAGATAAGTTTTATTATCTTTGAATAAACTAAAATTTACATCTAAATTTGGATCTTAATAATTTGGATTGGAAAGCCTCCGAAAACCTCTAGTGTTGGCTGGAGGCAGCCAGAATTTTATTTTTCGAATGTAAAATTGTTTGAAGAAAATCAGTGCGATTTTTGAGCTCGGTCTCAGAAAAATGAAGCTACAATCTTAATAAATTAATGAAATGAAATTAATCAGCAAAATTTGGTGGACTTAAAAATGAAATTGGCCCCAATTAATCAAGAGCGTTGATTTCTTTCAATGAGGAAGTGCGGTGGAGTCAGATGCTCCTGATTCACGAAGAGGTACACACGTCTTCATGAATGTGGAGTGTCTGACAAGTCAAGTGTACCTCCTTGGGCCATACCAGAAATCTCACTCCAGTCAAGGACTGGAGTGAGATTTCAGGCATAGGGAGCTCTATAGCTCATCAAGAATTAAACAAGATGTGGGTCAGGCCCCCCGCCTACTGCACCCCTGTCCCACCCTATTTCCACCCGTTTCGAGAGAAACTTGGCACAAAATTTTGGCTCAACTCTGAGTTGGGCCAAAATTTTGTGACTTTTCAAAACATTTACACCATAATGTAATAAATGTGGACAGTTACTTTAAATAATGAGATGATTATTACGATATAAACACACAGATTAGATATTAGAAAAAACTTTTTGACAGTGAGGGTGATCAATGAGTGGAACAGGCTGCCACGAGAGGTGGTGAGTTCTCCTTCAATGGAAGTCTTCAAATAGAGGCTGGACAGACATCTGTCTGAGATGATTTAGTGAATCCTGCTTCGAGTAGGGGGTTGGACCAGATGACCCAGGAGGACCCTTCCAACTCTGCCATTCTATGATTCTATGATTCTATAAGATGAAACAGTAGAAATCATAAAAAAAACTGATCTGACACCTTAAAAGGTAAAGAACATACAATAAAAGTACTCTGGATTTTTTTTCTTCTTTTGAAACACTCCCACATATGTTCATTCCCACGTGACTGACAATAATGTAATCCTACAGGAATACCCCTATAATCTTAGTGAGGATTTTAGGAAATGTTTGTTCTCCGCACAATGCCTATTTAGAATGACTTCAATATACAACTGATTGCCGACATATAATCATTATGAAAGCATTCCATGGCAGCTTAAATAATATTTCTATGACGGCAAATGAGTGTGGTTGGTTGTATCTGCCTTGTAATGTATGAAGATGAAAGTCTTTTTCTTTGATCTTGTTTTTTTCTGCCTGTTTAGGATTTCTACTGTGTATTATAAATTGCATCCATCTTTTCCCTGCCCACATAATTCTAGGCAGAATGCATCGGTTCAGGGCATATACATTAGAACTGCTAAGCCTAGATTTGTATCTACGCTTGCAAAAACTTTAAAGTACATTCTTCATATCACTTTAATTGTACAGGTTCAGTGAAAGCCTATACAACTATAGATAAAAGTGCCTTTATATTTCTATCTTGTGCACTGTGTCATTATTGTATTGCAATTTTCAACAATCTGTGCTTTTATACATCTATACAGCGGTGGGTTCTCATACTGTCAGATACAAAGCTCCAAATCGGCATAGACATATGGATAAAGAAGACCTGTCAGCAGGATTTGGGATGGTAAAGTAGAGACATGGCTATAATGGAGCTTTAATGATATAATTTTTTAGGAAGTTCACGTTCGTGTTCTTTTGTAATCACCCGTTGAAGTTACATGGTAATGAGGCACAAGTGCAGTGGGGTTGGACTCTGCATTTGGACTTTTCCCTTCAGACTGGGTACTTGCTGGTCCTACCACACTGTTTTTGTAAAAAATAGAGTCAAACGGATGTATAACTCAGACGGGAACCACAACACAAATGCTCGGACTGGCCAGCAGCTCTACCCCCTGAGCATGACAGCTGCATAGGAAAACATGCAGCTGCAACGCTCGAGTGGGGAGAACCGCTGAAGAGTCCGTGCGCTGCTTTCAAATCCCCATCCAATTTATATGGCCATATCATTCTTCCCTTATGTTTACAAATCAGGGAATACATTAAAATTAGAAATTAATGCATTTACCAAAATCCAGATTTGCTCAAAATAGTCTGGGAAATTCAATTTGATCCACAATTATTATTAAAAGATGCCTTGACCAAGACTGATTTGAGGGTTTTTTTTCTTGTCAGAGTAAATGAAAAGTTCAGGAAGCAGGGAGAGGGAAGACGTGTTTCATAAGAGGAGAAAGAACGATATATTGCCAAATTTCCCAAATTCACTTTTGCTACAGAATTATGAAAATTTGTTGAAAGAACAGCTCCAATTTCAATTACCAACATTAAAATATGCAAAATCTTTGAGCATTCCTCTGGAATTTCTGTTACATGAGAATTAGAGATGGATGATAACATTTGCAGGATCCTAATCCAGCGGCCGGGTCAGTATTTTGTTGTCGCTAATTGAGATGGCAAAATGAACAAACAAATCAATTTTTGGTACAAATCAAACCAGACATGTCAATTGAAGCAAGAATCACCAAGCTACGACTTGCCTACTTTGGATACATCATACAAAGAGAGCGATCACTGGAGAAGGACATCATGGTTGGAAGAATAGAAGGAACAAGGCGGAGACCTAGACCAGCAACCCCATGGCTTGATACTATCAAGATAATGGTAGAAAAGACCCTGGAGGGCCTATCTAGGCTTACACAAGATCGATCTTCCTACAAAGAGTTCATCTATAGCTGAAAGCCGCTAAATAACAATAATAATCATCAGGAGCTCTTCTAACTGCCTCCAACCTGTCAAAATCTCTGGGTCTTCTTGTAATTATCCGGTCTGGTGTGACATTGTGTGTGCATCACACAGCATCAATGATATCACGCCAAGGTGACTCATCTAAAGGACGTGGAATGTGGTAGGAGATGGTTTGCCAAGCTCCCATCCCATACTCATGGAATACTGACCTTGCCCCAGGACCAAGATCCTGAGAATTGATTTGGTCCTCTGTAATAAAAATGAAATATTCCAATGATATTAATTAAAATGGGATTTTGTTTGTAATGAATGGCGGACTTATGTTCACATCTACGAGGTGACAGACAACATTATATATATTTTCCGTACATCATAAAAGTTTCATAACTTTCTTACGAGACTTCATACACGCACAGTGACATTTCTATACTTATTGGGGGGGGGATAAATGGTGAAGCTAAACTCCAGATTGCTGAGCTTAACAACCGACTTTGATGGATGAGGGTAAAGGGTCGATGACATAGATGTACCAGAATACATGATAAATGTCTACAAACTTTGTCAAAAAACAGTACTTTCCTCCTAAAAGTGCACACCGGCAATCTTATCCAGTGGAAAAAAAAAACTTTGTTGACCACATAGTTATGTTAACCCTTTCTGATGTAAATACTTTGTATGAAAATTTAATTTCGACATTTTGGAGTTTGTCTTGCACATTGTTCGTGAATTCGTAGTGATATTGGTATACGCTTAAAATTATTAATTCTATCATTAATTATTAATAACTTCTCTACCCATGACTTTATGTTAACCACTCCACGTTAAATCCTTTTTTTCGTCTTATTTTTTTTTCTCCAATTCTTCCAAGAGTCATAACATTTTTTTATGTCAACATAGATGTTGTATTTTTTTTTGTGCTAGGAGTTATGGTTTAGAATGGCACCATTTAATTTACTGATTTCCTGTTTTAATTAAAGGGGTTGTTACCTTTCAATTATAATTCGTCCCTCGTTGCATTTTGATTTAAAAAGCAAAACACATCTTACTCACTTTCTCCGGGTCCATCGGCGAATCTCCGACACTGTTCCCGATGTCTGGCATTGGTTGGGGAACTAACATCATGTCGACAGTGAGGCAGCCAATCAGTGAGTCCAGAGGCCGGGCGCTCAGTCTACTCTGGAATGTCCCATTCAAAGCCACCGAGCTCAGTTTTTGGCTGCCACATTGTAAAGGTAACAGGTGTTAAAGATGATGCCAGACATAAGGAAAGGGCAGCAGAGACTTGCCGGTGGATCAAAGGGAAGGTGAGTTCAGCACAGTTTGGTTTAAAAAAAAGAAACACAGCGAGGGACGAATTATATTTTAAGAGGAACAGCCTCTTTCGCCTTATTTTTACTTTTATAATATACTGATACAAGGAAAACAATTTTTGTAGGTCAAAATGGTTGAAGAAAGGAAATTGTGCCACTGTTACTCAAGTTTTGCTTTTACATTTTTTTTTATCCATCAATGAAACTGTGTGATGGGGATCCACTTTTTGTGTACTTTTGACTGTGACTTTTGTGACTTTTTATTTCATTTTTCAAATGGGCAAAGTGACCCCCCCAAAAAAAGAAACCCTGTTTTGTTTTTTTAAAAAACACCATTCATTGTACAGGTTAAATAATTTAGAATTTTTCAAAGATCAGACTTTGACCAATGCAAAATTTATCAAATTAGTTTATTTTTTGTTTGTTTAGGAAAAAGGTTGTGATTTTGACTTTTTAAGGTATTTTTAAATATTTTTGAAAAAATAGTAAAACTACTTTTGACGTTGCAGTCAGCTTACGGGATTTGAACCTTTTTAATCATTTATGCAATGAATACTTTAGTTTTGTTGTATATTGAACATATTACAGTCTCCTATGAAGCAAACCGCCATTGCATTGCTGGGGAGATAGTATAACACAGCTGGTACCTGCCATGTATGGCGTAAGTTCAGTTCTGCTCCCACGATATACATTGACCTGACGTTGGAAAGGGGTCATTTTACGTTTGTCCTACTCTTATGTATTTCAATGGCCCTCTGATAAGAAGCCAATGGCGAAACGTAAGCACCAACCATGAATGAGAGTCTTCATTTACAAGAAAAATTAGACAAAACGCTGCCCAGTCAAAAAAAAGAACCAAACTACATAGTAACTGACAGTAAAAAATAGACAATATTCTGTCTTCACAACCGATAACCCTGCAATGCTGATCAAGAGGAAGGTAGAACACCTATGAGGCAGAATCAACTTTTTTCATGCTATTTTATCCAGAGTCAGGATATTGCATCTTTTAAGAAATTAAGGAATTGTTCACCTGTGTATTGGAGATTCTGCTGCATATTTAATAGTCATATTTGTTAAGAAAACTAAAGTTGCAAGCTAAGGACTCCGTCAGGCACTGGTTGTATACGTCTCGTCTTGCAATGGATCCTGCACTATATCAGTGGCCCTACATGTATTATTGTCTATGGGAGTTTTAGCGGTAGCTAAGAGCTGTGCTTGGCAATGGAGTAGTGTCGAGTATGCCTCGGTGCATTTGAGAACTCTGTTCTCGGGATAGATTGGAGTTCTGCAGTTGGACCTGTAGAATTAAAGGGGTATTCTGAAAGCCAAAGTAATTTTCTTCCCAAATCCCTATATATTTAGTGCCATAATCTAAACTATTTTCTAATATAAAAATTCCCTATACTTCCCTAACTACACTATCTAACAGCTTTTCTATTTTTTTTTTCACTTCCTTTTTCTTGATGCTTCATTTGAGAATCCCAGTACATGCTGGCATACTCAAATGAGGCATCATTAGGGGGCAGAGGCTGAAGTCACTCTCACAGCCCCTACCCTCTTCTTGAAAAGAAGCATCATCAGAGATGCTCGTTTCAAGACCTGGGCTAGTCCCTGAAAGCTTTGCACTGTGTACAATGACAGCATGCTTTCTGTTCCCGGCTACGATCAGCAGTAACGAGCCATGACCAGAGCGCGGTGTCCGAATGTAAGGCGTGAAGAGACCTGCACCACTCCTGCAAGTGACGTCACTGGTCTCTGCAAGCCAGTTTTTCTGACACACTTTGGTGCCAGCTCATTACTGCTTATTGGAGCTGGCAACAAAAAGTGCACTGTCATTGTGCACATTGCACAGGAACAGAGCAGGGACTAGCCCAGGCCTTTAAAACAGCGTTAGTGATGACGATTCATTTCAGAGAGGGGGCAGGGGCTGCAGTAGTGAGAAAGCGTCATCAAAAGAAAGTAGAAAAAATATAGAAAAGCTGTTAGATAGTGTAGTAAGGGAAGGATAGTGAACTTCTAATGCAAATATATTAGAAAATAGTTTAGATTATGGCACTAAATAGATAGGATGTTAGGAGGAAAACTACTTTGGTTTTCTGACCATACCTTTAATCCTGTGATCAACTTTACTGTGTCTCAAATCTGGATATACACTCTTGGGAATAATGCTTTAAGCAAAAAAAACTGTTAATTAGTCAATAAAAAGAAAGAAAAAGTTCTGTGATAAAACCTAGTTGTTGATGCCGTTTGAATGTTCTTCAAGCTCTCGCCATGTCTGAGCAGTGATTTTCTATGCTACTAGTAAAAAAATGCAGTTTTAACTTCAAAATCTGTTGCCTTTCGACTCTTTCCAGTAAATATTCAGGATGAGGCTCTTTAAATATATGTGAATGTACAGAAAAGTAACGTCACAGCATATAGTTAAATGTGAGTTAATAATCAAAATGTACAATCAAAGCAAAACAAATTTGCATCTAACTAGGAACTTGATGAGAATGCTGAAAACAGAAACACACATTACACAGCTCTCGAAGAGCGAGCTTCCTTTGATGTCAACTTTTAGCATAAATTCTCTTTTCAGTTTCTGAGAGTCTTCAGTGTTTGCGATGAGAAGACTTTGAGAAGCGAGAAGATAAGGGGAGATATAAAGGCAGATATGCTATAGTCCTTCATTCCACTTACATTCATATCTCATGTAGTGTTTTGCATAAACCAATAAACTGACAATGGCGACAAATGATAAGTCGGAACAGTTCCCTTCCGGTAGAAGAAAGTAAGTGTTGAGGTTTTTGCATTGACAAGTACAATGCGTAATCTCTCATAATCTGCAAACGTATCTGTTAGGACAAGGCAATAAGTGTTTTTCATCTCGTTCAATTAGTCAAGCCTAGAGGATGTCAGAGCGTAATTTGGCAGTGAATTGGCACACTTTGGGTAAAGTTAGTATACCATTTTGGTCCTAATGTAGATCATGATGGAGCAAAGGGAAGAGAATAGAGCAATTATGATGCTGAGAGACAGTTTGATTGTTGAAACACATGGAAGCTTTGCTGCAATACTGAAGTGTCCTGCAGATCTGGCCAGATACTTTGTGGGGATGCAGGAAAAGGAAGAGTTGCGTGTTACCAAGCCGTGGGTTTTCTAGGGTGCTGCAGAGAAACAAAGTTGGAGTTTGCAGCTCATGCGTGACAGCTCCACCAGGACCAGCTCCTTCGATGTCTGCTTCTTTCGCCAGGCACCATGATATTCATTCTGCGGGCAGTGCTGGTGATAAACATCGATAACATCAGCATCGGATGGCGCAGGCTCTGTCCAGTGACTAAGACTAGGTTGGCTGGGCCTGCAGTGTCATTCAGTCTGACAATATGGGTCTGTTTGCTGTCCAGCAGAAGTTATCAGCTCCTTTTTCGAGCCAACTGGAAACCACCACACCCTACTTAAGCTTCCAGCATATTTCTAGGAGCTTCCACCTATAGCCTTGTGTTCTTCTGGTTTAGTCCTGTCTGTTCAGCTCCTGCATAATGTATTTGTTTCCTGTTTTGACCTTGGCTTGTTTTACTGACAATTCTTGCGTTTTCTGATTTTGCCCTTTTTTTGCCCACTTTGTTCTGACTCGGCTGCCTGACCACCCCTGCCAGCTTGTTCCACCGTCCAGCAGCTTTTTCCTTATTCCAGCACAAGGGGCCCTGTTTAGGTTCAGATATCTGTACAGGGATTAAAGGATAACAGGCAGGGTAACTCTTGGGATCTGGTAAGCAGACTGGGTTATGTTAAGCCTGTTCGTGGTACTCATTTTAGAGCTGCTAGGCCAACACTGACAGAGTGTCAACCAATAAGGATTTTGCTCTGTGAAATTATAGTAGGTAGATAGGCTGACTATGACTCAAATGGGGTTATCTAGTAAAAAGTAACCTGTTTTAAGAGTAGTGTTGTGAGGAGACATCAAGGTCATTACTACAGACATCAGGGGTGAAGAGAGTGATTTGTGTGTGTTAGCGATTGCTACATCTGTAGTCAACAGAGCTATTTAATACATATTTTAGAGACAATTAGAAACCTCTATATTGCTCTTTACATCTGGTCATTAATATATCAAGGCGTACTAAGTAAAAAGTCTTTTAATCGCAAACCCTCACCTCAGTGCGATTGTCAACATCCTCCTTTGGCATATTGAAGTGTACTCACTTTGGTTCTCATTGGATCCCTATATCAAGCAAAGCCCCCTAAGGCTTTGCAGTAAACTAATTCTGGTGAATAAATTTGCCAAAATTTGAAGCTCTTATGTCAAATGCAAAATCTGTAACTAGGCCTCTATCTATCATGTACAAGTTCCAATTCTGGGGTGTTATGCAATCTTAGAAATTCCTTTGAGCTAACCCTGGAACCGGAATGTGGGTGAGATGTTTGTATAGCAACCCCAATGTCCTTAATTGTTGTGTTACGACTCATCTGTTGGATGACCCGGAACCAGGGGCTCCTTCCCTATCCTTAACATTAGGGGGCTCCCTAGTTTGCCCTATTCCCCAGGATACTTCTGAAGGTGAAGATGCCAGTGCCGCCACCCTTGCCTTATCTCCTGAATCAGCCCTCCATCTGTTCTCTTCCCCCACCCAGGGAAGAGGGGAGCCACCATGCATCACAATACACCAACCTGATGAAGAAAGCAACACGAACAAGGGTAACTAAAAATACCAGTCACAAAAATATTCACTCACATATAACAGAGGAATGCACCGGGGAGTGGAGGACAGGGAAAAACCCAAGTAAGAGTAGGGAAGAAAATTATCACACTTACAAACCCACATAATAATCACAGATAACTCCTCCAAAACTTCTCATCTAAACATCTCTCTTCCAAGCCATGCAGCATAAGCTAGCACTGACATGGGTTTCAATCAGGACCAGACTCCCAATGCTCCCAACATGGTGGATTAACCCCTGTTCTGCCCAAAAAAAATTAATACCATTTAAAAAGAAGGTGAAGTGCTTCTTTTCAGAGCAGGAGAAGGAGCAATCAGACGCTGCGGTCTTCTGACTCCTGTCTGTTGCCATAACACCGTGACAGGTTGATCAATCAGGAAAATAAAAAAGACTAGTAATATGAGAGTTGGGTATAAAATGTGACCAGCTTTAAGATTTCCAAATAATGCATAGCAGTTCTATACCAGGTCTAGCTATAACAATTTTGTCTTTGTCAAAGCCGCTCAAATTATGACGTTTGTCCATTTTTCTAACATATCAACTTCAAGAATTGACAGCCTAACATATCCCACCTTTTGACAGGGACACAAGATAACCATTGTCATCCATTTGATCTGTCAGTGGTTTTAATATTATGGCTGATTAGTGCTTATTCAAAGGAAAAAATAGACGTGATCAGAAATTAAAATCTGTGAATATCATCTTTTCTCCTTCATTGCTGTGAATTTTTTTTTCCTCTAGATTGTCGCTGTTCTCATCTAAATACGGACGAGTCTGAGCAATCATCAATTTTTATTAAGTAAAAGGAGGAATATTTAAATGTGCAGAGCATCAGACACGTAGGCTGAGCGCCCGGCATATCTATATCCCATTATATTTCCTATATTACCACTATGGGAGTGATTGATTATTCTGCCTGGGAGGAAAGTGGGATGATAAAATAAGCAATAAAACCAACAAAGTAAGAGATCAGTGCATATCCATAGCTACTAACATAGAAGACTAACATTTTATCCAGGGAACTGGAGTTAATCTTTGCTGCATAAACTTAAAGGGCACCTGCCACTTGATTCATGCTGCTCAAACTAGGGGCAGCATGATACAGAGCATAATTGCAGCAAGATATATTTTTCACAACAGCTGGAGACAAGACTAGTCCGGCACTGTCCCTTGCCAGCTTTTCCCGGCGCTACCTCAAGCGATTGACTTGTATGCCTATATAGAAAATCAATCAACTAGAGTGTTGTAGGAAAAAGTCAGATGGGGCAGGGCTGGACTAGTCTTCTCAATCCATATGGTCCTGAGTCAAAACTTTTAACTATATTTTTTCTGAAATGATGGGGCGCTTCAGACAAAAATATACCTGTCTATAACTGTGCTGCCAGGCTCTGCCTCATGCATGTTGCCTATGCCATCAGCACAAGCGCCGTGGGAAAAGATCTAACACCGCCCTGACGTGAGTGAGTTGAACTGAGTTCACTGGCTGTGAACTACCAGGACCTTTCTGACGGCATTGCGAGCGCTCACGTTGACGTCAGTGAGGTGAAAGGAGTTCAACACGAGGCACTGAGCACACGCTGCTCAGTATCTCTGCTGGACATCAGACTGTATAGTTGCATCATCCAATAATGCGGCATCCATCTAGATGTAGCAGAGCTAGATGCGTCGCGGGACAAATGGATTATTGTCTTCTCGGCAGACAGGTGAGGAATATGGTTGTTTATTATTTTAATTCTGTTATGGGGGACATTGGCTTCAATGGACTGGGCGTTGACATGAGTACAGCTGGTTTGGTTTAATTTAGATTCATTAAAGGTGTCTGTGTCATTATTTCAGCTACAGGACTTTATTCTGGGTGTTATTTTATACAATATCACTATAGGGTTAGTAATGAGGGCATCTTATAGATGCATCTCCATTACTAACCCATGGGATTGATGTCACTTCACAGTACAAATGTGACATCAACCCCCCCCAAATAATACTCCACTTACCAATGGTCCAAGGCTAATTGGAAGAGCGAGGCTAAGTGCCTGATTTGGCATATGGATGCATCTTTTCTGGGGCAGCTGAGAGCTGATATTTTTAGTCTGGGAGAGGGCCAATATCCGTTGCCCCATCCTAGCATATTAATATCAGCCCGCAGCTGTCTGCTTAGCCATTGCTGGTTATTAATTATAGGGGGAACCTGCGTCATTTTTTGATGGGGAGGTACCCCAATTTAATAACCAGGAAAGACTAAGTATACAGGTGCGAGATGATATTAATAGCCTGGTAAACTCCATGGATTTTAACCCCTTCTTAGGCTATAAACATCTGCCCTCAGCTGTCCGCTTTCCCTCTTCTGGTTAATAAAAAGGTGGGTGATCCCATGCCATTTTTTTTCCAAAAGGAGTTTATTTACTAAAACAAAAAATTGTACAGTAAATTACAGTCACAAAGCACTAATTATTTATTTCACTGACATATTTATATCTATCTATATGTATATATCTTTATTTCTCTCTCTCTTTATACATATAAAAAAAACCTTCATTCTCACCCCCCCCCACTGGGGGTGGTCTTTGTTGTCCTTTCTCATTCTCAGGTCCTCTACCAGAGGCCTGGGAGTTTGAGTGTTGTTAGCAGTATATTATTTGTTCCCAGCATTGCACTTTTCTGGACAGAGAGATTAGTTGTTGCTCCTGTGATCTGTTGCAGCAATTCTTCCAACTTAGGGGTCACTGCTCCAAGTGCTCCTATCACCACTGGAATCACTGTTGCCTTCACCTTCCACATCTTCTCCAGTTCTCCTTTAAGGCCCTGGTATTTCTCCAGCTTCTCATATTCCTTCTTTCTGATGTTGCTGTCACTTGGCACTGCCACATCTATTTTCATTGCTGTCTTCTGATCCTTGTCTACTATCACAATGTCTGGTTGGTTAGCCAGCACCTGCTTATCTGTCTGAATCTTGAAGTCCCATGGGATTTTTTTGCCCTTTCATTCTCCACCACTTTCTCTGGGGTCTTCCACTTGGATTTAGGGGGACTTAGCCCATATGTTGTGCAGATGTTCCTGTATACAATTCCTGGTACTTGGTTGTGGCATTCGGTATACGCTGTTCCTGCATTTTGCATCCTGCCACTATGTGTTGGATGGTTTCTGAGGTTTCTTTGCATAGTCTGCACCTTGGGTCTTGTCTTGTGTGGTAGATTCCTGCTTCTATGGATCTGGTATTTAGTGCTTGCTCTTATGTCGCTATGCTTAGCGCCTCTGTGCTGTCTCGGAGTCCAGCTATCTTCAGTCATTGGTAGGATTTCTCCATGTCAGCCACCTCCATTATCTGTCGATGGTACATCCCATGCAGCGCCTTGTCTTGCCATGGTGCTTCATGTTCCTGTTCTTCTTTCCAGATCTGTTGTTGTTGCTGACTTAGGCTTTCTCTCAGCATCTCATCTTTTGGAACCATTTTTTTTATGTATTCCTGGATACTCCTTGTTTCATCCATGATGGTGGCTTGGATTCTTACCAAGCCTCGACCACCCTCCTTTCTGTTAGTATCCAATCTTTGGGTGCTAGATTTAGGGTGTAGACCTCCATGCATTATGAGGAGCTTTCGAGTCTTCACATCTGCAGCTTCCATCTCTTCTTTTGGCCAGCACACTATGCCAGCAGGGTATCTGATAGCTGGCAGGGCATATGTATTGATGGTGCTGATTTTATTCTTCCCATTGAGCTGGCTTTTCAGGACCTGTCACACCCTTTGATGGTATTTGGATGTTGATTCTTTCCTTGCCTCCTCATCATGGTTACCGTGGTTATATAATATATATATCTTTTTTTTAACAATATTTCCTTTGAAAACTATGTATCCATTAAATAGAGAATAGCTTATGTAAAAGCTCATGTTAAAATCACATTGCAATCGGGCCGCATTCGTATGTAAATTTGATGTAAATTGGATGCTAGGTGTTCAAAATCAGATTGTACTCTCATGAAAATTGCATGACACTTGCATCAAACTGACTATAAAGGATTTGTCACTAGTCTGAAACCACCGTGATGCAAGCAGGAGCTGTAAAAACAAATGGTAAAATTTTAATCAAGATGAAAGTGGCTCTGTCAACAGTCAATGACCCGTCTAAAAGCGCCAATAGTCGGTTCAAAGACATGATCTCTATGAAAATAAGTATATCAGTCTTATGTACCTGCTGTAGGAACTCTACGCTTTTCCATTTTATTAACATGGCTGCAATGGCGACGTCCCATATAGCATACGTTACCGCTAAAGTCAAACAATGGGCTCAGTGGTCATGTCAAGGTAGTTGGCATAAGAACACTGAGCCCAGTGATTGACTGCAGTGGTCACGTGCAGTAGACATGTCATCAAAGAATAGCAAGTCTAATTTTCATACAGATCATGCCTTTGGGATTTCCAACTGTAAAACCAGAGGACCCCTTTAAGGCAAATATGCTATTGTTGTGTAATAATTTAATCATGTTTTATGTACGGTCTATATATTTATTCAGTGCCAAAAAATTCTTTAATTGAAAGTGAAATTATAAATATAATAGCGATTAGAAATCTTTAGAACTTCGAATTGGTAAAATTTTCAGAATTTTTGCAGGAAATAAAATTAGCAATAGACTGACACTCCATGAATCGAAAGTACTTCAAAACCTCCATTTGCCCTGAAAAATGTGTAAGACACTAATAACGTTTCATAAAAAAGTAATATTCATCAGTGCTGTGCTGTCACACACTCTCTGTACAGTTTCTTTAGTGTTTTACGGCTTTTTTCTCTATCTCCTTTGCTAAGCTATGAGCTGTGATGTCTTCTCATTATCCAGATTTGAGATGGCACACAAACACAAATTGATAAAAAAAAATTTGCAAAAAACAAAATCTCATAAAAAAAGAAGACACAGTATTGCCAACCAGATCAGAATACCAATACACTACAGGGTGCAGCAGAACCCATGATGAAGCACAGGTGCAAAATACTGGTGAACCAACCCCTCGTAAACCTACCAATTCATGCAGGGGGTGGTTGCCTAGTATTAAAAATGCACACAAATGAGGCTTCCATAGGGCGCCAATAACACAAACACATGTAATGCACAATGTCTGGCTTACAGCCTATAAATGACTCCCATATTAGTTCCTGAACCATATACGTGCACCCCCAAAATTGAAAACTTCACAATTTAAGAGATTCGCCACAAAATAGCTGCTTCATTCCCTGCCTCTGCTTTTAAACAGGCTATTATAGTCCCTTTTGACTCACTGTGCTACACCATGGGCTTTGAGAGTATTATGTGATTCTTATTTGGTTGATGCAATCTTCTGCAATGTTTAAGTGGCATCAGACATTTTAGGTGACTCTTGAGAAGCAAACTGCAAATTTTTCAAATTCACCGGATTCAGCAAATTGATAAAAATTTGGCACAAATTTGATTTGCATCGACTCAATTTGCTCATCTCTAAAATGTTTTTCTTCTTTTTTGTCTTGAATTTTTTGGGAGTATTTTTGAAGATTTTATCTTGTGTTCTTGAAACATTACATTAAACTGATCCATATATTATCTGTTCTCTTGTTTCAAATTACTTTGTTAAAAGGGAAGTCAGGTGTGCAAATAGAAAATCTGTTCCCTAAGCGCTTCAGACCTCGCTAGGCACACAGAAGCCAATTCATCTCTATCTTTTGGATAAAATGACTATAATATACTATATCCAGCAAACAATCATTCATATTAATTGTGTATGTTAGACGAGAGTAGAGTTCCCGAGCTCTTAAAGTCATGTATACAAAGCACAAGGCATTTATTAAGTGTGAGGCCGGGATATCGCTCCTTCAACATTAAGAGTCAATTAAATTTGTCTTTACAGTCCACTTCACAAGTTTTACTTTACAAGTGGCATAACGATATTTCTCTTGATACAAAATTGACATGAAAGTGATAATTATCAAAGAGATCCACCAGTGCATGATCGTTACGGAATCCGTTCAGTGCATCTAATTTAAAAATTAAAACACTCATCAATGAAGGCGCAACAACAATATTATGGGTTTCATGGTTTCACAGAGGACATGATGTTAATCAAAGATTTCAATTGATTTTAAGACAGCATTTATGAATATCAATTACATTTATGGGATAGCTATGAAGCGTTAGTGCACACCCACTATCACTTCCTAAGCTAGCTACAGGTGGTGACCGAATGACAGTCTGCGTTGTCTGGGCTTTGAGTAATTTGTAGGTGACTCACAAATTGTGAGACTGTCAAGGATCACAGCTAGGGTTAATCGTGCAGATCAACCTGCTGTTACCTTTTCGTCACAAACAGCCCTCTACTGCCCCTATCATCGGTACGGTCACTATCAACTCCACAATAACCCAAGAAAGATTATTAGCTGCCACCACCAATCCTTTTATAGCTCGATTGGACAACCATTACAGGAAGCGTATGGCTTCAAGGTGCGGTTTAAGGAGCAAGAGGAATAGAACTATTACATTTTATATTTAATCCAGAAAGATAGAGAGTGTTTATAAAAATATACAAAATGACTTTACAAAGGAGACAAAACAATATAGCATGTACAATTACATAAAATAAAAGAATAAACAAAAGAAACTTACTAAATCTGGTCACAGAAATGGCTCAAAGGTTAGCCATTGGAAACATGGACAGTACCGACAGCGAACTAAGATTTCCATGAACTGACCTGGAACAATAAAGTAATTTGCTTTTTATTAACACAAGTTTCCTCCCCCCTTTTGACTCATAGCTGGGCAGCTCATAGGATGTGACAGCTGGGAACTGGAGGAGATGTGAAGGAATAGGGTCACTGGTGCAAGTACTAGTGGGAGACGATGCAAGGAGGCTGATCACTGGTAGGTGCTGCTTGCACAGATTGAGAGCATCGCTTGCAGATAGATGCTATTCATATGTGCTGCCGCCATTTTGTAGGAGCAAAAAAAAATATTTTGATTCCAGCAAGATTGCTGCGGCGCATGCGCAGCAGCATCTATTGGTAAACAATAGCTGTTACTGTGCAAGTGCCTCTGCCGCCATTTTGCTGGAAGCAACTTTTTTTTCTAAGCCCACAATATTAGCTGCAACATTTAAAATTATTTAAGCCACAATACTGAAGATGAGGCCACAGAGCACCAAATAAATACCCACCTACAGGCCACCCCGAAACACGAGAATCTCATGAACTGAAAACTAAAAACAAAGATTAAACAACAACCACAAGATGGATTTTCTTCAACCCAGGTATCATTTTAATCAGTGTAACAGCGCCAACCTGACAGTGCCTGTAGTTTACTTAGCAAAATCCTGATGACAGGTTCACTTTAACTGATTCCGAAATGCTTTATGATAATGGTAAATTCAATTTACCATTGGAAAGAAAGAGAAAAGGTGCTCCAAGTGTGTTACCCCAATATAAGACACAGCAAGCAAGGAATTGTGTATGCTCACCTGCTCCAGCTTCGACTTCTGACTCACACACCGGTGGGAAGAAACGTATTCAAATCAAACAGGAATAAAAGCAGTGATTCCCAAGAGTTAACCAGACTTCGAAACGTTTTGCATGAATGAATAAGAATCCACCCTTATCTTCATATTGTGGCAGCACCTGGGAATCACCGCTCTTTTTTTTAGTTTGGGTTGAATACTTTAGCATTGGAAGGATTTATCTATAACCTGCTACCTATGTGGATCCAAAATATTCTGCAGCATTCTGTAGACATTCTCATAGGAGCATGCAATCTAATTTCCCTATAACACACATAATAAGAAATTGCCTATATGATTTTTGCAATGTGAAAGGAAATCCATGAAAACGGACGAACAATATGCAAATTACATGCAGATGTTATGAGGTGAACTACAAGTACCCATACATACCTTCTTTATGACTATTTATTAATATACATAGTTGCCTATATATGATGTGATGACGTTTATACATTATTTTATTGCTATTGTCAATTGTACCCATAAAGTCTTGGAAACACCTAGCCAGATGGAGTTGTAAGGATGACCAGAAAGAAGGGCTGTGGTGGCTGGACAGGTGAGTGGTGAGGTGACGATAATTTTTCCTTTCACCTTGTATTTTATTATGCTGTGGGTCCTGAAAAGACCCCAGAACATAATAAGTCACATTTAATTCTCATTGAATAAATTTGATGTGATGTTAATTTCCTGACCCAATTCAAATGAACTGCCAAATTATAATTTTGGCACATTTACTTATCTGTAGTTGCCAAAATACGTCAATACAGTCTTGAAACTTCAAAAAATAATTAGTTACATACACCTATTAAGCCGCACACTCAGGTAGAACTAAAAATCAATCGTTAATTAATAAAAAAAAAACATCAGGTTGACAAATGTAAAAACATCTAACAACATCAAAAGACGATACAGCACTGAACCTTCTAGACTGTAACCAAATAAAGGATGAAAATCCTACCAAATGTTGGTGAAAAATATACACAAAGATTGTAATAAATGAAGCAGTACTGATAAAGTGCATTAAAAAGATAAATATCAGAATGTCACTACCAAAATGTACAGATTTTTCATCCTAGCATTCTGTTACACACCTTTCACGGACTCTGCTTCATTCATCTCGGTCTGATGCCCTCTGTTGTTCTCCACTTCAGGTTTTTCAGGTTGCCCGGCATGGCTCAGGGATTTAATCTCCCTAATCTTAAATAAGACACATGACGACACACACCTGAGTGTTAGGATTGAATCTCTAGACCTCTATGTTTGGTGTGCTCCACCTTCTCTTCATACTGTGCTTCATCTTGCTTCCATCCCTGCTGGGTTTTTCTTCATTTGTCTTGCTTCTTCTGAGATTAATAAGTGTGCCAAGTCCTCACTGCCTACATGCCTTCCAGCTTGCTGCATCAATGCCACGAGTCTGTGTGCCCACCCAGACCTGAGACTTAGAGGATCCATCTCACCAGATGAGCCTAAACACATCAACCTTTGGAAGGAACTCAACCCCTTGTGTATTCACATATAAAGATAGCTTCTTCAGGGGCACATTCACAATACAGGCTTAATGTGGTTGGTGCAACAAACCCTCTCTGAGGTTTGTTGTCCTCAACCACCATGGGAGGTCCCATAAGAGTCTACCGGACTTGTCACCTAAGTGCCGAGATGGGTCATCAAGGAGCTACCTCCTAAAATAATTGTGAAAAAAAGAGAAAATGGAGTGTATATGTTTCAAACAAAATTAAAAATCTTTATTAGTTAACAAACAGTTCTAAAGAGGAGGTGCAAAAAGACAGACAGATGTGACAGCCTCCATCATATTAAATAAATATTGTACATATCTCTTTACAAATATCAATAATGGGAAAGAACATGTCACCTTGAGAGGACAATAAGTTGCAAAGAGCACGTGTATTCAATAGGCGTCTTCCACTGTGTCAAATAAAGGACAGACATCTGATATCTCTTGTATGAGGGGTGCAATTTGGTCCTTGCTCATAAGGGAAAAAAAACTTCAAGATGAAGATTTAATAGCTATACAAAGTCAGTGCAACAAATAAAAGAAGGCATATTACCCAAATGTATGAAGGAAGGATAGGGTTGCCACAAAAGTAGATAATTATAACCCCGACGCGCGTTTCGCATACAGCAATCATTCACAGGAAACGACAATCCCTGTGTATTGTTTAATTCTTAAATGGTACTGACCACAAACAAATCCCTTTACATGCATCTTCTAGTCCGTATCACTGAAAATCATTCCATAAACTGAGCCATTATGCAGAATATTAAATTTGAACGAACAGCAAAGCATGTGTAAAACCAACATTAGTAGATTATCCCCTAAAAGAACTGTTGCCAAGTTTTGCTGGATTTCATATCATGGGAATATTCTCGAAGGTCTTCATAATATGGCAAAACTTTATTGTAGAAGATAGTACAGAATTTTAGGGACTTTGCACTCTGCCATTTAGCCTCTGCTCTACAAGAAAATTTTAATATAGAAATAAGTTTCAACTTAGTTAAAGAATAATTAGGTTTGTTTGCAGATGTGGAAATGTTTCGTTAAGTTCACCGAGTTAATCCGTGATTTTATTTTAAACTAAGCCATACTTTTAAATAAGAGATGTACATTGTTTTGCCTTTAGGGAAAGTTTTGTAATCATTTTGTAATGAAAATCACATTTCTATCAGCAAACGAAAGAATTAATAAATCAAGTTCTTAAAAGTATTTTGTAATTATATTGCATTTTTCATGTTTACACCAAATCCCTTTAGTATGTTAAGTAATTACTTCAGGAACTTCACTTATTAAGTCTGGGACTTTAAAGCCTAAATGAAGAAGCCTCATCGATGGCTTGAGATTCTGCATCTTAATTGTGTATTCTGATCATTTCCATATAATATGTAAGTTTGAAGTGTTTCCTGTTTCTGGATTGCAGGAGGATGTTAATGCCATGACTACAGGTAACTAATTAATTGTTGTATTCAAGACACTTATCTTAATACTCCACTAAATACATTTGTATATTTACACTGTATCTCCAACATTAATGCTCATCTTACAAAATTAAACTTTTTGAAAAATGAGTCAATTTCAGTATATGCCCTTTTTTATTCAAATTGGTAAAGGAAGAAGAAATTATTTTCAATTTTTGTTATTACTTAATCCTAATAACATTGACTTTTTTTCTTGCAATGATCACTCAAAACGGATAAAAAGGAAAAAGGAGGCTTAATTATTTCAAAAGCCTAAGGATTTATACTAATAAGGCTACTTTAGTGCAAGCTCTGTCGTTGGGAAGAAAACAGTAATAACCAGTGTCAAATATGTGTTAAGTTAATTTTAAAAAGGCTCAGGCTGATTAAAAAATAAATTAAAATGCAAATAATCATCCCCACCCACATAGCTCCCATAGTGATGCTTACAGTCATTGACCTAGTGGGCATTGCCAGATATTTCCAGTGTCTAGATACCAGGTAAGCTGTGGAGCAGGAGTTTTGTGTGATTGGTGAGGGTGAACTTCTTTAACTTTTCTTAAAGGGGTAGTCTCAATTTTGAAAGGTATCCCTTTTTCGAAGAGATAACTTGGAATAGAGGATAGCTTCCCCATCGCTGAGGTTCCCACTGATCCCAAGAAGCATAGCTTTAAAAAGCCTTGAGTGAATGGAGCGGTGTTTAATAAAGTGCACTGCTACTCCATTCATTTTTAATGGGGACACTGGAGATTTTCGAGTGTTTTGGCACTCCGATTAAAATGAATGGCGTGGCAGCGTGCATGATCATGTACCCCTCTCTTCATATGGTGCTCTTAAGAAATCCCATCCTTGGGATCAGTAATGGGACCCATCAGTCAGAGTCCCAGAGATTGGGTAGTTATCCTGTAATCCGGCTTTGTCGATGGTCACATGTCAGCTCTAAAATGGCTACCACGGACAGTTTGAGTGCAAGCCACTCTGCTTACCAGATCTTAGGGGTTACCTTGGCCTTCACCCTTTACATGAATACACACTTAAGCAGGGGCCCCTGGGTTATGGCTGTGGAATAAGGCAGGAGTGATCAGGTTGGCAGGAGTGATCAGGTCTCTGAGTCAGAACCAAGAGGGTAAAAAAAAAGCCCAAAATCAGAAGACACAAGAATAGTCAGTAAAACAAGCCGAGGTTTAAAAAGGAAACAAATACACTATGCAGGAGCTGAGCACACAGGACTAAACCAGAAGAACACAAGGCTATAACTGGCAGCTCCCAGAAATATGCTAGAAGCTTAAGTAGGGTGTGGTACTTTCCAGTTGGCTGGAGCAGGCAACTAATGATGACTCTGCTTTTCTGTTCATGCTATTTTATACATTCCCGTAATTCTGCAAGGTCTGGTTCCCTGCCTATCCCATGCATTAAACAGAGAAACTGTGGATGGTGTCAGCACACATCTTTGCTGCATATTTTTATTGGTACATTTTTAATTTCACGCCATTTTTTGAAGGCACTGTGTCTGCAAATTCGCATATACAGTGTCTTCAATAAAATGGAGCCAGGGATCGCGGTATACATGTAAAGCAGATAAACGGATGCAGTAACGCAATGGTGCAGAGCAAGGGTTAACAGGAGTGCAGTTTAATTAACAATA
>VIAB01000277.1:177711-189528 GCA_009801035.1 Oophaga pumilio
GTCCTCTTCCTTACATACGCACACACTGACTTCAGCGCCATTTTATTGAAGTTATGTACTACAACAGTGATGGCGAACCTTTTAGAGACCGAGTGCCCAAACTGCAAACCAAAACCCACTTATTTATTGCAAAATGCCAACACTGCAATTGAACCTGAATACTGAGGTTTTAGTTTAGAAAAAACAACTCAGACAAACAGCAGGTGGGGCAGCAGAGAGCAGAGTAGGGCAACAGAGCAGGCAGGGGCAGAAGAGAGCAGACAGTGCAGCAGAGCAGGCAGAGGCAACAAAGTGTAGCCACAGACAGGAGCAGGGGTACTGTACTGCAGATATAAAGGAATATGCTCCCTCATCCTGGTATATGCTCCTCCAACCTGATATATGCTCCTCCATCCTGGTATATGTCCATCCATCCTGGTATATATCCGTTCATCCTGTTACAATATATGCCCCCATCTTGATATATGGTCTCCTATCTTTGTGTATGTTCCCATCCTGGTATATGCTCCCCCATCCTAAGTATATGCGCCCTCTTCTTGGTATATGCTTCCCTCTCCAGATATATGCTCCCCTATGCAGGTATATAGTCCCACATTCAGGTCCCTCCTATGTCCCTACATCCTGGTATATGCTTCCTCCATCCTGGTATATGTTCCCATCCTTGTATATGTTCTATGTTCCCCATCTTTGTATATATATTCCCATCCTTGTATATGTCCCCATCCTGGCATATGCTCCCACATCCTGGTATATGCTCTCCTATCTTGGTATCTGCTCCCCTATTCTGGTATATGTCCCTCCATCCTGGTGTATGCTTCCTCCATCCTCGTATATGCTCCCTCATCCTGGTCTATGCCCCCATCCTGGTATATGTCCCTCCATCCTGGAACATGCTCCCACATCCTGGTATATGCTCCCACATCCTGCCTGTGCTGCTGTTGTTCAATACATAGAAAAAAAAACTATAAACACTCCTACTAACCTTTCCCTCTCTCCCCTGAAGCGCGTTGTCATCTTCTAAAGCTGGCAGCTGGCTTCAGCATCCAAACAGCGTCACATGCACACTGATGTCAGCTGCTGGCCTCTAATTGGCTGGCAGCGGGTGTTGCGGCACACGGACCCGGCAAGTTCATGCACTGCAAGGATGCACATCCAGCTGAAGTAGAGGTTGATGGTGGCTGCACTCTTCAATAAAATGGTGCCATAGTGCGGTATGTGCGTTACCTGACTCAGGAGCCACACTGCGCAGGCATCGAGGCTTCAGACAAAAGGACACATCTTCAGATACTGTATATTATAGATGTCACATTGGGCTTGCATATTTAGAATTGGGACCCAGGAGCATTCAACTTATACATCTGTCTCTTTAAAGTAAACCTGTCAATAGATTCATGCTAGAAACATAGAGCAAAAAATAACCAACTCACCCTTGTCAATCCATCCAAGCCAATGAGGAAGCTTGTGATCACGTCACTGCATAGTGTACATGTATCATGTAAAAGGAAAAATAATCCAGCTTCCAATTGTTATAATCAATAAAAGTATATTTTTATTTTGATTCTTACAAAGCATACGCACTGAAAAATCATAGATGTGTATACTGTAAGTGTGAAACACAATAAAAAAACAACACATTTTGAATGCTTGCTGCTTTCTTAATCTGGTATGAAGATTCATGCTGCCCAAACCATGGCAGCATGGATCGGAGCCTGGCTGTATGATTGCAGAAGTAGGTTGAAATGCTGTCCAGGCAATATAGAGAGAGTCACGACTAGCCCAGAGTGGCCCTCAGCTGGTTTCTTCCTGCCCCACTGCGGTTGAGTGTCTCTTCCTATGCGCATTCGGGAGATACCAGTCTGGAGTTAGGTGGGGAGAAAGCAGCCGAGGGCCACTCCGGGCTGGTCATGACTATCTCTATAGTTTCCAGAAGACTTTTCAAACTATGCTTTGTCTGAAACTCGACTGTGTTTTGGAAAAAAACATGCCTGCTCACAATTGCTCAACCAAGCCAAGTCCATGGTTCGGTCAGCATAAATCTAGTTTATCCTCCATATATAAGTAAATTAGTGAATAATTGTATCTTTATTAAATAAGAACATTTGCAGACAAATTGTATCCAGTCTAGGCAAAAAGAACACATTATTAAAAAAAAATAAAAGTTCTGTCGATATACAAGCACCAGACTAGAAATGATACATTTGAAATAACTCTTCCGTTAAAGAGTTAAATAATACCGACCATCTCCTGTAAGCTTTCCAAATCATCAACACTGCCTTTTTCCATAAAGCCGGACACCTGCCAATTCTTTCATTTGCTTTTACATCCTTTTTGCTCATTAACAGTAACACAATTAGCAAACAATTCTAATTCTCGGTCCATTACAATGTTTTTCTACTTGTCTTACTTGGGTTACGACTGATAATTGTATTCTTTCCAAGCCAAAAGTGTTGTACATAATATGTGGCAGAGCAGCAAATAACTTTACGGAAGGAAGGAAGCGTGGTAAAAGAAATTGGAACTTAAATGTTGAAAGAAATATATCAATACATAACGATCAGTATCCAGGTCAGGGACAATGTCTTGAATCATCACTCGCAAATTAAGGGTTGACGTCGGTAATTCAAAAAAAAATTAAAAAGCTCATTTTGGAACCTCCTGTGCAGAGGATGCTGATTAATCCCCTAATAAATTTACTTCCAGTTTGGTCTTTCAAATTCTACTTATTAGAGAGCTTTCTGCCAAAAATTCAAGATTCAATCAAAATCATTAAATTCCAACCATCTTCAAGCTTCTGCTCAAGTGGTCCTCTTGAAAGATTTAAAATTAGTGGGTTATAAGTCAAATGACTGTGTGCAATTGATAGTTTTCAACCTAACTTATTTATCTATTTATTAGGCTTTGATTACATTGCGCCATTATATTCCACAGCACCTTACAGACATTATCTTCACTATCCCCATTGAGGCTCACAATCTAAATCACCTATCAGAATGTCTTTGGAGTGCAAGAGGAAACCGGAGAACCTGGAGGAAACCCAAGAAAACATGGGGAGAACATGCAAACTCCTTGAACTTTAGATTATGACAAACCAATATCCCCAAAAAGTAAAATATTTATTGTAAAGGTAGAAGATAGGTTGACTCTGGAGTTAAAATGATATCTAGCTTTGTTTTATCAAGGAAACTGTCAATCCAATGTAATGGGTTACAGAGACCGTCCTTTGTAGATATTAGTAAATGTGCATATATTACTGTGTTGTTATATAAATGTACAGTACGGACCAAAAGTTTGGACACACCTTCTCATTCAAAGATTTTTCTGTATTTTCATGACTATGAAAATTGTACATTCACACTGAAGGCATCAAAACTATGAATTAACACATGTGGAATTATATACTTAACAAAAAAGTGTGAAACAACTGAAAATATGTCTTATATTCTAGGTTCTTCAAAGTAGCCACCTTTTGCTTTGATGACTGCTTTGCACACTCTTGGCATTCTCTTGATGAGCTTCAAGAGGTACTACTTTGAAGAACCTAGAATATAAGACATATTTTCAGTTGTTTCACACGTTTTTGTTAAGTATATAATTCCACTTGTGTTAATTCATAGTTTTGATGCCTTCAGTGTGAATGTACAATTTTCATAGTCATGAAAATACAGAAAAATCTTTGAATGAGAAGGTGTGTCCAAACTTTTGGTCTGCACTGTATATTGCTGATAAGCCTTATGGTAGGGAAAGTGTAGTACCCTATTTAGTCCACTAGGTGGGGGTAAAGTTATGCTCAGGATGTATATAGTTACAAGTAGGAGGGGCTAACTGTGGTTAAGCCGGGGAGCATCCGACATTTTAGGCAGTTGGGCTAGGTAGCCCTGTAATGTTTAAGGAAGAGCCCAGCCATCAATAGCACAGGTCAGGACAACAACAGGCCTGGAAAACAGCAAGATAGAGCAACAGTGGGCTACAGCAGGGTGGTACAGAAGCTGAAGGAAAGGCCAGGAGGGTACAGGGTCGCAGGAGACTCCATGAAGTGGCAGCTTGTTGCATGGACGGATGCCCTTAGTACCGGAGCTAAATGGCTGAGGGAGTCCCCAACCACAGTGAGTGTGAGCAGGGAGGATGCATCATTACAGTTAAAGGTGGTAGGTCCCCGCAATGTACTGGAGGCCATAGAAAGTACCTCAGGAGAAGCTAAGGCAGTACAGAAGGGCAGTTTGCTCGCCATGTGGCAACGATTTTTGGGTACGGATGATCTGATGTCTGGGGCGAAACAGACAGAGGAGTGTCTAACCGTGGCAGAGGCAACCAGGGAGGACGCTGAGAGACCGTCTGGGACGGTCCAACCCGAGTATGTTCTGTGTAGCTGTGAGAGAAGAGCAGGGAAAGATGGAGATATGTGTATTGTGCAACCTGTGATAAAAGCTGTGGAATACAAAGATGTGCTGTGTAAAGAAATTAGTATTTCTTTAGAAACTTCATAGTACCTCTCCTCCAGAATGAAGAAAACTCTTTCTAGTACCACCTATGAGGAGCATTCCTGGAAGGAAATGTCCAACCTCCAATAGAGCCTTGAAACATAGCTTGTTATATCAGTCAAATCAAAGACACCCATTCGATAGATAGCTGTATTTCTGTTTTTGTTCCTCATCAGAACAGAATATGATTCTTTTTGCTGAGGTTCCTTAAAAGCAGCTCTTGAAAGTAACATTTCTACCTGTTGTGACCAAGTTTATGGAGAGAATAATTCTCTTCCACAAAGAAAATAGGTGTCAGTACAGGGAAGAGTCTGTCTGACATTGTTAAATGTCTTTGAAGTAGTTCTTAAAAATACTCAAAACTCCATTCTGAAATCACAATCATTAGGAGTAGAGATGAGCAAATCTGAACTGTAAGGTGTCCGGTGCTGAACTCCAAACATGGACTTCTCATGTTAGAACAGGACCTTCCTTTTGTTCCTCCCCATGGAAAACAGTCTCCTAAAAATTAAATTATATTACAGCAGTGATAATATCCCCCACTTGCCACCATAAATTAATAATATATGTTCCTCATTCTGGCATCCTTTATTTAATAATGTACCCCATCGTGGCCCTGTGTGTCCCTTAGCCTGGCTGGCCCCCAATGTCCCTTGACCTGGTTGGTCCCCTATGTCCCTTGGCCTGTCTGGCCCCCTATTTCCATTGGCCTGGCTTTCCCCATGTCCCTTGGCCCGGCTGCCCAACCATGTCCCTTGGCCTGGCTGCCCCCCATGTCCCTTGACCTGGCTGCCCTGTCAGTCTATTGGCCTGGCTGGCCCCCTGTCTCTTGGCCTGGATGCCCCTTCTGTCCCTTGGCCTGACTGACCCCCATGTCCCCTGTCCTGATTGGCCCCTTGTTCCTTAGCCTGGCACCAGCAACATGCCACATCCACAGAAAAAAAAGATTGATGTTACCCCCCTGCACTCCCAGCGCCACACAGCATCTTCTTCTTACAGATCCAGCATGCTTGTGTTAAAGTAACTCCCACTTAGCAGAGGCTGGCGGCTGACGTAAGTGCCCCAATCGCATGCGCTATATGACAGTGACGCCACCTGCGAAGGGCGCACTCATGTCAGCGGCCAGCCTATGCTAGGATGACAGTCTTGTTAACTATTGTGGCTGGGCAGTACATTTTAACCAAATGTGCATTCTCGGATGCACATTCAGTTGAAACCAATGGGTTTCCTCTTTGTCCTATTCAGGGAGCCATCAAGGACGTGGGGCCCACCAGCAAATGTACCAGTGTCCCACAGAGCCAGTCTGACCCTGAATGCCCTCCAGCTCTACAGAAGCCTCATGGCAGATGCATAGATTGCTTACATCGGGGATGGACATATCATTGGAACTATTTCTACAGCTGTACAGGAGCCCAAGAGGTAAGGGGTCCATTTTCACATCTAATGCAGTCGGAATTGTGCATTGCGATGAGTTATTGAACTCCAAAGGGACCATGTATTGCTCTTGCACAAGGGACCCTTTACTGTCTTTGTCCACCAGTGGTTTACATATTACAAACACTATTGTTTGCTGGTAATTAAAGAAAACCTGCATATATTTTTTTAACTAGCGTAAATGCCTCAATTCTTGTGAATCTATCATTGTTGGGTTTTATTTTTGTCCCTAAGCTTCCACCTATTGCCCACTCATCATTTTTGCAGCCTTAATGTAAGTCTAGTCTTGCTAGCCAAGAGGGCTTGATCTTAACGTAGATGCCCACAGAGAAGAGTTGAGACTTGGCTGACAAAAAAAGATTTATACAGGGTGCAAAAAGTAAGTGAAGGCCATATCTCAGGAACAGAGAAATGAAAGAACGAAACAGGAGATTCAGAAGAACAGTGGCATTTTGACAGGGTAAAAATTTACTTAGTTGTGACAAATGACTTGATCTCTTTAAGTAGGATGAGAAGCCCTTGAGTACCCACCCCTGCTCCAAGACTGTATTCACACACCCTTGTAAAATGTCTGTGTCCTGCCTGAATATTTGTCAGACAACACATGGACCCATTGAGTTAAATGGATCCATTCATAAAATTAAGCACCTGAGAATGAAGTTCCTGAAACTCCGTCAGTTCTGATTTTGAGAATCAGAATAGGGCATAATGAATTAATTTGTGTCCTCTCCAATAAAAACAAATCGGGCAACACACCGACACTTCACACATATATGTGAATGCAGCTTTAAGTGTAATAGTTTACATTCAGAAAAAGAAAACATTTGTAAAAGTTTTGCAAAGTTTTTCATTTCTTACAATTATTTGATATAACTACTTATTCTATGCATTTTAAGCATATGTGTTGTTGAAGAACACTGTTCAGAATCAATTGTCATATGTATACAAGAGGAATAAAACTCCTTGTCTTTCATCCTGCATTTTCATCAGGCTTTCCATCTACATGTTCTTCCTCTAATTTCCAGTTGTCGCTGAGCTGCTGGGTAAAGACTATCTGCTAAAATGTCTAAAATACATAGAACAAAGAGGTATGAGAGATTCCAGCTCTCCTGTCTCTTTGTATCAAACCGCAAGAAGCAGCAGAAGCAGCACAGAAGCCATTATACAGCTGTACTGAGCAGTGTAACTGTTAATCCAGCTCTGGCGTGAGATAAACACTTATTAGAAAGCAGCACCATTTGTCTCTTTGCCTATTTCACTCTATTCTTCCTTTCCATAAACTTTACCAGGAGTAGTAATCTGATCCCTCGGTGATCTGTTTTGAAAAAGCTGGATTATAGCTGACTCTCAGAGTGAATGATCAGCTCAGGTGGCAGGGAGGAGGAGAAGTAGTGTCCCATAAGTGAAGAAAAAGCATATTTCTCTGATAGAATATATTAGAAAGTTACTATTTAGATGTGTACCCAAATAGCAACAGATGCGCAAGTAAGGTGATACCGTAAAATTATAGCGGATGAAAAAGGGAGTGTGCTCATTGAAAGGAGTGTACTTCTTTAAAGGGAACCTGTCACGTGAAAAACACTATTAACCTATAGAAATAGGATTAATCTGCAGGTTTATAGAGTTCTGAACCAGTGCAGCACCCGCAGTGAGAGCCCCACTGCCGGGAGGAAAATAACTTTTTTTTCCTCCTTCAGACAAGGTAAGATGGTCACAGAGGAGCGCCAGCCAAGCGTAGAATTTGGGTGATGTAATGCAGCTCCAACCGGGTGCCTCAGATGAGAAAAGGAGGTACAGAGTTTGATGAAACCCGGTCAGCAGGAGCGCAAAAACAGGGGCTAAATTAATAAACAATCTTCTTTTATTAAAACCACAACGTGTTTCAACAGGTGATTCTGTCTTCCTCAGGTTTTTCCTCCTGACAGCGTTCGCGTTTCAGTCTGCAGGTTAATAGTTTTTTTTTCACGTGACA
Source organism: Oophaga pumilio (assembly GCA_009801035.1). Classification (NCBI taxonomy): domain Eukaryota; kingdom Metazoa; phylum Chordata; class Amphibia; order Anura; family Dendrobatidae; genus Oophaga; species Oophaga pumilio. Next base: position 185,596 of record VIAB01000277.1, read on the forward strand.
TGATTCTTTTAAAAGTGTGTAAATGCCAGCTCCAGCTATTCCATGTGAAAGAGGAAGATGCTTAGTAGATAATTGAAGCAGATGAAGAAGTGTTCAAGACAATCTCATTGTGGTTTTTGTCTCGAAAAAGTAGTTGGCACGGCTCCGAAACGCGCCGACCAATAAACCTCTTAATTTTATTGAATGATCGCCATGTATGAAGATTTATCTACATCCAGCAGAATAGTATTTCTGTATATTTCTATATGTGGATATGTGCAAAATGTAACTTTGACGTTAATGAAGAAGCCTTCACCGGTAGATACCTGGGCTGCGGAATGGTGCTCGCTCAATGAAATGATGCAGTTTATTGGTTGACGCGTTTCGGAGCCATGCCAACTACTTTTTCAAGACAAAAACCACAATAAGATCGTATTGAACACTTATTCATCCACATCACAGTTACCATTTGATCCTACACGCACATAGAAATATACAGAAATGCAGTCATTTCTAAGGTTATGTTCACACTCAAAAGATTCCTTCAAGCAAAAATCCTTTCCGTTCATCTAAATCGAGTTGTTTCGGGGGAAGTCACATTTTGATGAATATGGTCAGCGGCAGACATTTCTGAAACAAATCTGCTGGATGTGAATATACCCTAACTTTCCAATTTACTGGAGGTCACCCAGGGCCAAACCAAGCATAAATGTTAAAAATAGAAAATCAGTTGCAACCGTTATAGCATTTTCCAGCATTTAAAGGTATATAAAAGTCAACCTGTACGATGAAAAAAGAAAGATCATCTCGGAATTTACTTCCTGTTCAGACCTGCCAGAATTTCCAATAATAATGTGCAGCCTTTGCTTGACCTTTTGCTTTAATTTATACTCAATAGGATTTTTGCTGTGACCCTTTCTCTTGAAAATGTGTATATTTCGCTGCTGACACTTAAACCTAATAGGTTGTGGCCGTGCGCGGAGCTCCCTTTTATCGTATTAAACTGCATTTTTGCTCCAGAAATTGTTTTTATTAAGTATAATGCGGTATTCTCGCTGACATTTCTAGTGATCTTTGTAGCTATGAATACATAAAAAGTGATGTATTAGTACTATAATTTCAGGAATTGATCTCTGGAAGAAAAATTCCCATAGTCCTCTCCGCCCACAAATTACAATTTAACTCTGGAAGGGAAATTACATGGAAAGATCTATGGCTCATAGGATCTATCAATAGATTGTGGATGTGACAGATTAATTTATTCCTTATCTGTTTGATACAATGCAGTTTAAATACAATAGTCCTGAAAATTGATAACGGCCAACGTTGGCAGCAGCACCGATTAGGATGCTTCCACAAATTGTAATCATATCGTATAAATCATCGTTTACGGCTGCTCGTGCTCATTTTTCAAAATGATAAAGGTAAAGATTGGTTGGAGAGGGATTAAATTGGAATTAAAGAAATTACTGGAGTTTGCAAACGTTTAGACTGTGACACAAGAGTGGGGTTCAACAGTGAAACACATACATCTGCTTTTACAGAAAAAAAAATTAAAATCCTTAAAGGAAAGCTTTCAAAAGAAAATTAGCTATGTATTAAATCAGATTTTTTTTGTAAAAAACATTTAAAAAAAATCTTGAAATTTTCATACTGGTCTCTGGGGTAATTTTAGGTTCTCCTTTACGTTTCAGGAAACAACACATGTACATAGCCATAATGGTTAGACCCTATAAAAAATAGAAATCTTGCAATTTTCACAATGGTCACTGAGGCCTTTTTATAGATTTTAACTTTTTTATGTTTTAGGAAACAACACATGTACATTAGCCACAATGGTCAGACTCAGACCCTATGTTTTGTATTGAAACATCTACTGAACATGTGTGAAGTTCATTGTGAAGGGAGGGGGAACAGGGTCAGCTGTTACATCGCCTATTGTGATTGATAGACTGTGTTATCAGCTGTGTGTAGAGGTGTTATTATCTGTCATTGTAATACTGCCAATGATGATCAGGAACCTGCTGAAAACTTTTCTTGAAAAGAAAGGACAAATGAGATTAAAAAAGCCTCCAGTGGTTAGTGTGAAAATTGCAAAATTATCATATATTGTGACAAAGTCACTGATAAAGTACTGAATGTGAGATATGTATCACTGAGGTTGTTAGCTTCAGTGATATGAACCTAGGAAAAATGCTACAGTACACTGTGCTGAGAATGGTTAATCAGCCATTTTAAGGGCTAGTTTTTTTTGTGAACAGGCAAAGAGTGGGCAGGAGGCTGTTCACCATATCTCCACCATAGGGTGGGGATTAGAAGGTAAATAGTCAGCCTTCTGAATCATTCAGAGTTTGGTGTGCCTGGAGGCGAGAGCTCCAGAGCTTTACTTAAGCTAAAGTGAGCTGAACTGCTGTTGTTCCTGTGCAGGCCGATACCCGCAACCACGTAGACTGTGCTATACCTTATATTTTGTTTTCCTGTTATGCCAGAAAGGCCGTGTTTATTTTTATGAACTTTGCACTGGCTTATGCCACACTTTTTAATAAATCAGCAGAAGATTCAAACGAGAAATATTCCTGTGCCTACCTCTGTGAGTACCCGAGTTAGCGAGTCTACCACAGTATATACACTGACAAGAAAAGGGTAACAAATATTTTGAACTTTTGACTTGCAGGCTCCATATCTCACCATTACCTACTGCTTTGACGTGAGACTACAATCATTTCATAAGCAATAATTTGTCTATGTCATACATAAATCTGACTTGCAACTTTTTTTGCATATGATTATTTATGCAGATTCTTGTCAAGTCACTGCATTATTTCTGTTTTGCTTCTAAAAATAAAAATTTTAATTAGTATTTTTTGTACTATTTTTTTTAAATCCACCTTTGGCTTTCAACACTGCCTGAATCCTTCTATATGCGTGCTCTCTATCATGTCTCAACCGAAGTCTGGTCTCATGTCTCTTCTACACCTTCTCCTACACCTAGAGTTTCTTCAACTCTACTCACAAGTGTTGGATTGGGTTGAGGTCTGGGGACTGTGGGGGACAATCCAGCACCTCTACTTCATTGTCATTGAACCATTTGTTCTAAAATTTAGAGGTATGCTTCTGGTTGTCGTTCTGCTGAAATACTATGTTGTTCTTTTCATACCCACAGAACTCGAATGTAAGAAGTAATTCATCCTGTAGGATTCTCACTTATAGTTCAAAACTGAGACCACTATCGATCCTGGTCAAGTATCCAATACCTTTGGCCGTGAAAAAACCTCATTTCATCAAGCTTCCTCCAACAAACTTGACAATTCCTTCAATTTCTCGACCCGTTAGCCATCTTTATTTTCTTGTTTATTCCAGACTCATTTGTACTTTTCAGAGCCTAGTCTATTGACTTTTGTCTCATCGATCCAAATCACCCGTTTCCAATCTTCTACTATCCATTTTTCATGCTTTTTTTTGCAAACTCGAGCTGACGCTTCTTATGACGATTTTAAGGTCGAGGCTTCTTCACTTCTTTTTGGGCCAACATTCCAGAATTGTGAAACGTGCATCACATGGTGCTTGCATGGATGTCTGTGATCTCACTATTACAAAGTATGCAAGCCACCTCTACTGCCATGTTTATCGCTCCAGAACTTATATGCCTTCTGATAAGTCAACTTGTTGACTCCGATATTTTGCCTGGACGTCCCCCTCTTACGTTTTGAATGGATGGGACGGACTTCATTTCATTTTCTTCCAGCTGTCATGGCCTCACCTGATGCAGTTTGGCAATTTTCTTGGCCTAGAGACCGCTATCGATGAGCTGGATGATGTCGTTTCTCTTTTCTTGGGAAATCGTCTTCATGTCTACTCCTCAATTTGAACTAGTGACTTTTCACTTGGAAATCAACTTAATAACACACTGAGCTATTAAGGTACTGCCACACTAAACGCTCCCGCTAACGATCT